>MU787643.1:52257-77668 GCA_026770625.1 Nicotiana glauca | reverse complement strand
TGTTTAGATGAAAGAATTTGGAGATAATGAAGTTAAGAATACTTACCCAAAGAGTTATGGAGGAAGAGAAGCTAGAAAATCGCCTATGGAGTGTTGGAATGAAGAGCTCGTATGAAATAATGGCTAAGTTCCGTAATGAACACTATTTTGAATTAAAAATTTCACTGGGCAAAAATACCCTTCGCGTTCGCGTGAACAGGGACGCGTTCGCGAAGGCTTAATAGGTCAAGGCATCGCGTTCGCGTGGTGCTAACCGCGAACGCGTAGAAGAAGGAACAGGTAACACCGCGTTCGCGATAGGGTAATGCGAACGCGTAGAGTAAGTATTTGGGGTCTGAAATCTTGGCCTACGCGAACGCGTGAGGGACCACGCGAACGCGTTGAAGGAAGCAACAAAGCTTCGCGATCGTGATGGCCTGAACGCGAACGCGAAGGTCTAAGGGAACAAAGCTACGCGAACGCGAAGGGGATGCTGCGAACGCGATGAAGGATTTCACTAAGTGCCAACAGCAGATTTTCTGCAACATATTTCTATTCCAAACCATCCCGAAAACCCCCGAAAACACTTCCTAGCCCTCGGGGCTCCGAACCAAACACACCCACTAACTCAAATACATGCCATGGACTTACTCGAGCAATCAAATTGCTAAAATAACATCAAAATCAAAGAATCAAACCTCAAAATCATCATTTTTCATTTCAAGTTCATAAACTTCCAACTTTAGATATTTAGGTCCGAAAACACGTCAAACGACGTCCGATTTCGACCAAATTTCACAGAAAGCGCTTAACGCATATTTAAGACATGTACCAGTCGTCGAAACCAAAATACGAGCCCGATTCCCATATTTTCTAACTCATTTTCATTTCTATTTTTTCTTAATAATTCCAGAAAACAATTTAACAGAAAAGTTCTTTTACTCGGGTTCTGGACCTCGGATTTCGACTCCGGGCATATGCCCGAGTCCCATATTTTTCTACGGACCCTCCGGGACCGTCAAATCACGGATCCGGGTCCATTACCCAAAATATTAACCAAAGTCAACTATATCAATATTAATATCAAAATTCTTCAAATTTTTCACAGAATTCACATATTTTAACATAAAAATCTTTCGGCTTCGCGCCCGGATTACGCACGTAAATTGAGGAAACTAAAAGCAAGGTTTTCAAGGCCTTGGAAGCGCGGAAAAAGGGAGAAATACTGTGATGACCCTTTGGGTCGTCACAGTCTAGCCTCATCACTACTCCGCCGGGGTTAGGCTAGACACTTACCAGCATATGGGGTCGGTTGTGCTGATACTACACTCTGTGCTATTTTGCCCAGATCCAGGTTTCGGACAGCAGCAGCAGCAGCATTAGGGTGGGAGCAGGCCTTCAGTCCATCGAGACCTGAGGTAGCCTTGCAGGCGTCCACAGGCCCGGCGTCTCCCTTATCCTCTCTTTATAGTTTGTTATCTCATTGTATTCGAGACAAACAGTTTATGTTTTCTTTCATACATTTGTATTTAGTGTTCTTAGTAGTTCGTGAGTACAGTGACACCAGTTTTGGGTAGAGGATTTTGTTGAACTTCCGCATTTCTATTCAGTTTTATATAATATTAAGACTTCCGCTTATTATTGCCAATAATTGTTAAAAAGGGATTATGTTGTTAACGAAAAGTAATTAAATTTGGCTTGCCTAGCTTCTACGAATAGGCGCCATCACGACTCCCGAAGGTGGAAAATTCGGATCGTGGCATACCCATTAAAAAATGGATAAATAATATAATTACTCCTGTAATTCTGTAGCTCAGATGTTCAAATATTAGAGCCTTAATTAATTTTTGCTGATTTATTTGCTGGTTTTGAAAATATGATGAAGAGATTTTCCAGTTGGATGCTAGAAGTAATAGTATTACGTAAAATGATTGACCTAATAAAAAACAAACAAAAAAAAAAGCCATCATAAGAATGCTGGTGCGTCAGATGCTTCCTATCATTTTTTAGGCTGATTTGATGATCCATTAGTGTTGTGAGCAAAAAACATAACTAGGCAATATCTAAAAAAGAATTGCAAAATTATAGCAATGTTAGTTATTTTCATCCACGGCATCTAAATATTTACATATCCTAATAGCGGTTAAATAAATGATCCTAAAAGTAAACTGGACAATAATCAATCCCATAGGAAACTGTCCCTATGTTTTCGCTCAAATTTTTTATCTTCCATAACTGGTACAATCCGTCCATTTCTTTTGTCTTCCCTTTTCTAATGTCTTTCTTTCTTATTTTCTTATGCAAAATTCTTCTTTTCATTTCCTTCGTTAGAGCTTAAATTTGGATAATAAATTCTTTTAACATGTTATAACTTTGATTGGTGGTGCTTATATATATTTCAATTTAAATGGTATATATGATAAATTATATAATAGTGGTATATATAAAGTATAATACACATTTATAAAGAATATATATATATATATATATATATATATAGATATATGTGTGTGTGTGTGTGTGTGTGTGTGTGTGGAGGGGGAGGTATAAAATACATATAAAAATTATATATGACATATTGATGAAATATTTACATTATAAATTATAACAATATAATATACTTGAAATATATTAAAGGTATATTATGAGTAAAAATAAAATTGTATAGTAAAAAGTTTAAAACTTAAGTTAAGAAAATACTAAAATTTCCATTGTGCAACCTCGTTAAGAGCGGATTATTTTTTAGATATTCTTTTATCAGAATCTTTGATATATTTGGTAGGTGTTATTTATGGAAGAAAGTTATGGAAGAGAGAGGGAAAATGGATCCCTTAATTAATGAGTTACCAACGTGAAAGTGCTAAAAAAGTAAAAAAAAATATGCCAGTTTTGGAATAAATAAAGATTACTATCATTTATCAAAATAGTTTTGAAAAAAGGAGCAACCCTGTAAAAATCTCAAAATTTCAAAATTCAAAATTTGAAACCATACTAAACCAAGCGAAAAATTTATAAATGGCCAGTTTTACGCCTGGTCAATCAAATTTAGCCACATAATCAATGGTCAACGATATTTAGCCATTAAGTTAGCAAGCTAATAATTTGTTGACTAAAATACCCCTATTATGTTTAGTAAATTTACGCGACTTGACCTGATATTCTTCTTTAGCAAAATTTTCCGGCATCAATCTGCAAATCGAATTATTAGCAAAATCTTCCGGCGTCAATCTGCAAGTCGAAGTATTAGCAAAATCTTCCGCCATCAATCTGCAAATAGAAGTAAGCTCTCTCAATTATTTGTTTGATTATTGATTTTAACTAGTTTGAATTTCTTATACGATCAAAGATTCAAACTTTTTGATTCAAAATTCAAAGTATCAATAAAAAAATTTGATTTTTCAAATTTTCTGGTTTGTTTTTAATGCTTTAATCTATGTTATTGTCTAATTTCTCAATGCGCAATATAGCGTCAGTATAATTTGCTAGACGCTTCTAAATTAATATCTGAAACTAAGATATTTCCAGCTTATTATACTGGAAATATCTCATAAAATAGTTTTACTGTTCTAGATTCCAAAAATTAACAAAACACAAGTATAATATAACGGAGCTATTTGTATTAATATGCAAAACTCAAAAAACTCCAATGTATTACACTTGAAGTATCTTTCATTAATCTAGTTATAATATTATAATATAGTTGAGTTTTATTTGAATCCAGTATTTATTACTGGGTGATTTATGTTTTTAGACTAGAATATATCTAGTTTTGGTTCAATACAGTATATTTTACGGGACGTCATCTTTGTGTAAGCTTTTAATCTAGTATTTTATACTGGACGAGTTCTGTTTAGACTAGAATATAGTTAGGTTTTGTTTCAATCCAGTATAATTTACGGGACGTCACCTGTGTGTAAGCTTTTAATCCAGTATGTTATACTGGACGAGTTCTGTTTAGACAAGAATATAGTTGAATTTTGTTTCAATCTAGTATATTTTACGGCACATCACCTGTGTGTAAGCTTTTTCTCCAGTATGTTATACTGGAGGAATTCTGTTTAGACTAGTATATAATTTAGTTTTGTTTCAATCCAGTATATTTTACGGGACGTCAACTTTGTTTTATTAGTCATTACTTTTTTTGAGTGATTTTTCATTTTCATTATTAAATACGGGACATAGTGGTTTTACAACATATAACTCCAGTGTAATATACAGGAAATAAAATATTAAATTATGTAATTCCATTTTATTTCCTTTTGTCCAGTATATTATACTGGATGTTACTGGTTGTCCTCCAGTATATTTTACAGGGCGTGTGTCTTGTATAAGTGTCACGACCCAAACCCGCACAAGTCGTGATGGCACCTCTCGTGAAGACAAGACCAGTCAACTAACCCAATTCGCTTCTTTCAAAATAATTAAGCACAAATGATTAGCAAAAATACAACTTAATGACGTTTAATTGATAAAATTTACAGCCCAACGTAGCCCGACAGGGGTGTCACAAGTCACGAGCATTTAAAGAAGTCAGAACACAGCTACAGGGTCAATAATATACAAAATAAAATCTGGAATCAAAAGATGAAGTCTGGTGCCGCGAACGCCGGCGGTCACCTTGCTCAGCTGCGATAACAAAATCCTCAATCAGCTCTAACCCGCTACCGGGTAACAAATACCTGCAACTACACGCGAGGTGCATGAAGTAAAGTGAGTGAGTAATAAAAGTAAATAATAACTGAGCGGTAAGAAAACACGCAAAGTACTCCATCACGATAAATAGGGCAGCGTAAATCTTTAAGAAAACAGTAAAACTATGAAAATCCTTTAGAAAAGTATTTGGGCTCAGTTAAAATCTCTTTTGAAAATATCTTTTTCAACAGTTAAGCAAATGAATGGGAAACAGATAGTGCAAGTCAGCACATAAGTCAGCCCCTCGAGCACAGCACTCCACTAACAATTAACACCAGGGTATCTGGTAAACAGTGCAAGAAGTAGCATGGATGCCAATGAAATGAGATTGTTGAATGTCATGACACTTAGTACAAACAGGAACTAATGCAACGCAATGCACATGACCGCTATGGCATGCAGCCCGATCCATTTGGGTACCCGCGCTCATTGTGGGGGTTCAGACTCCGGAGGAGCTCCTATAGCCCAAGCGCAATATCAATATAACACCGCTGCGGCGTGCAGCCCGAGACATACATATATCCAGAAATCACTATAATACTGTTGTGGCGCGCAACCCAATCCTTGCTCAGTCCAGAAATGCACTTAAGCTCCTTGGGCACTATTAAAATCATAGTTCTCAACTTAAAACGTCAATGAAATGTTCTTTAAGTTTTCAAATCTTAGAAAAATAGCTGAGTATGCAAAATAGTATTAAAAACCTGGATCGAGATCAAATAATATACAAAGTAATGCCAAAACAGTGATATCAATCCCTGAAGGATTCACATAGTTGGATAGTTGGCACGAAGCCCAAACATGGCAATCAGCCCAAATTATGATGATAACAAGTAGTTTCAGTCCAATACGCGGTAAAAATCAACAACCGGGACGGACCAAGTCACAATCCCCAATGATGCTCTACCCTACGCTCATATTCGGCGTGCAAGTCACCTCAATACAGCACTATAATGCGCAAATCCGGGGTTTCAAACCCTCAGGATATCATTTACAAGTATTACTCACCTCGAACCGGTGAAATCTCTAGCCTGCGATGCCTTTTCCCATCAAACCAGCCTCCACGCGCGTCGTATCTAACCAAAATCAGAGCGGACACATCAAAATATACTAAGGGAATAATACCCAATCGAAAACAATCGAAAAATATCAAAAACCTCAAAACTAGCAAACCCCGAGCCCCGGTCCCACTTTTTGAAAAATTACAAAATTTACACACCGGATTCCTCGTCTTGCAACGAGTCTATACATATCAAATTTACCAAAATCGGAGCTCAAATGCCCCCTCAAATCCAAAATTTTCATTTCAAAAGTCAAACCCTAGTTCTTCCAATTTTACTCAAATTTCCATGAATTTAAAGGTTGATTCTTCAATAAAATGATGTTTCTAAGCCATAGGACTCACCTCCAATCGATTCCCGTTGAAACCCTCTTCATTTTGTCCCAAAGAGCTCTCAAAAATACTCAACAATGGTGGAAAAATGGTTTAAACTCGCGGAAGATATGTTTAAAACCCTTATGTTCGCTACAGTACTTTCCTTCTATGCAATCGTGGACCAAGTATTGCGATTGCAATGCACAAAATTCCACAGCCTCAAAATGCACTACACGAACGCACAACAACCACGCGAACGCAATGAACTAATTGCCAGAACTATGCGATCGCGGACCACCATATGCGATCTCATAGATCAACTTCACTGGGCCCTCACTCTCTACTGTGCGATCGCGTCCCTCTTGTGCGAACGCACAGAACAAAATTCTGCTTGCCCAATTACTTCTATGCGATCACAACCATGCTATTGCGATCGCATAGGCTTAATACCTGCAACATCTGATCTGCAATTTCCTGCAATCTTTTAAGTCCAAATATAGTCCGATTGACCCTCCTAAATCACCCTGAGGCCCCCGGGACCTCAATCAAATGCACCAACATGTCTTAAAACATTATCCAAACTTGTTCCAATCAGCACAACACATCAAACAACACTAAAATCATAAATTCTCATCGGATTCAAGCCTAAGTTCTTTAAAAACTTCCGAAAAACGCATTTATCAAAAACCCAACCAAACAACATCCGAATGACCTGAAATTTTGCACACACATCAAAAATCACATATCGAAGCTACAGTAACTCTCAGAATTCCATTCCGACCCTCGGATCAAAATCTCACCTATCAACCGGAATTCGCCAAAATACTAACTTCACCAATTCAAGCCTAATTCTACACCGGACCTCCAAAATCAATTTTGATCACACTCCTAAGTCACAAATCACCTCCCGAAGCTACCCGAATCACCAGGAATCACATCCGAGCCATATAACTCATAAGTCAACATCCGGTTGACTTTTCCAACTTAAGCCTTCCTTAAAGAGACTAAGTGTCTCATTTCTTATCAAAACCAATCCAAATAAACTCTAACACACCACATACCGATAACGAAACATGAAGAAGCATAAAATGAGAGAAACAGAGCGGTAACTCATGAGACGACGGGTCGGGTCGTCAAATCCTCCCCAACTTAAACCAACGCTCGTCCTCGAGCGTACCCAGAGTTGTACTAGAAGCAACCCAATAGTTGAATGACCTTACCAAGAATATACCCGAGGTGATCCCTCGTCACCCAATCTCGCATAAGTCTGATCACACAATATAGCTAAAATTTCACAGTCCATCTAAACCATAAATCGTAGAACCACATTGCACTTTCCGAAATCATACACAAGACCAAAACCTCACATCTATACTCAGAATAAGCCCGAACTAGCTGTAATAACCCATACCTGCGACCTCAGGTGAAATCATATGATATACCACATAATCCAAATACTCGAAACGGTAGCTTCTATTCACAGCAGTTGCCCACGATAACCAAATACCGATAGAAGAACTTTTATTAGCTAATGTTTTAGTCCAACATTTTCATATATTGCCAACGATAAATGAAACCCGCAACAAACCGTAACAATTTCTCAGATCAACCACTCATGAAGTCACTTCCCTTTTGACTAACACCACAACAGATTCTGAGCCGAACCTCGATATTATCCTTCCAACAAACTGAAATCAAACCCGTTTCGTACTCACTAGTGACCCCAACGATCATCTCGAATCCAACACACCACTCTGGTGATATGACACCTCAATACAGGCCTACGCCACAACTTGCTTAATACGCGCACCAATAAGAAACGGTATGAACATATTAAATCATGAAAATGACTCAAACGAAAGAGATGTACCCCAAGCTCATCAATACCATTACGAAACAAGGGTAAGACCCCGTCTCATATCATAGAAATAGAATACCTGAATCTACCCCGAAGGGTCATACCCCCGCGTGGCCTCGCCACAATGCGCGATCATATCCAAACACTGTTACACATGAAACACCCCAAGTCGCCATGCTCAAAATCAACATCCACGCACCATTTGATGTCTGGAACCAAAGCAACTCATCACACCCACAGTGAAAAAAATAACATACAACACGCAACCCGATAGGTCATAACTAACACTCTATTTACCGAGCAATACCCAATCAGTGTTCCCGCTCGACTTCCACTATGAATCCTCAATAGAACCACACCACATGTGCCCATATCCAAAAAATCATAACGTCTCACAACACATACAACTCATAGATCTCCCCAAATCACTAACAAGCTCAATAACACTCGAATCAACCTATCCCTCAACAATACAATTCGGGGCCAACCAAGCCAACTCAAGCTAAACACGTATCCACATCGACCTACCAACAAACTCATTACAAAGAAAGCCTGAAGCTACTCCTTCCACTACTATAACTCCTGCCAGAATCGTACGATACGGTGCCCGGCACCAGATCAATACCGAAATCCATAGTCTCACCCGGAGACATACCTGTCCACAAGAAGCGCATCCGAAAAGTCCCTCAATATCGAAACTGAATCAATGGTAGAAACCTCTGCACTGACATCTGCCACGAAGGCCCAATTGAGAAAAGCAATCCTTCCCAGCCGTCCGCTGGTCTTTGGAATACAAACCACTATGCTAGAACATAATTCGATGAACCTCGCCACACAACCTGTGGCATTTACCGACATAGCCCATAGCACAATAGTCTAGAATAACCCAACACTGAGACAACCAGTCTACACCCTAATATCATATCCAAAATCTAATATACCAAGCAAAGAAAGATCCACTCTAGCCTCCAAATCCTAATTTCCGATAAACGGTGTCGAATACACATAATCCACAACCACGACATAGCCTAAACATGAGAACTCCCAGTCTCCTGCTCCACATAGCATACAAATTACTATACCTGATCCCAAATTTTGCCGTATAAATACATATTACACCTCAAGTACCCAATCATTCCACAAAAGATACTCTAAAATTCCCCCCTGTGCCATCAAACAAACTCAGATATCAACAGTCGATCTATCAAGAAAATGTCGCAACACTACCGAAGTGCCATCAACTTAATCACATTGCCCTTTTTGTGAAACATATACCCTCGTCAAATCATTATGATTAGAAATACCATTTCCTTAGTCATATGAGGATCATTCATCCTAATCATCTGAAGCTCGATCCTCCAATCCCCTAAAACAGCTCGTGTTGCTTAAGATTCTAACGACTCTCCATTCAGAACTGAACCGTAACCCATCTAATCAAGAACTTCCGCTGATCCCATTGGAAGAAGAATCATTACACATTCCATGCCTCGCATACCTATAGAAAATATATTCATCTCCAAATCACGGTAAACCCGACAAGAACATCTCTACCAATTCCATTCGCACAAGCTAAACTGCCAGGACTAAATCCTTTTATCCCAACCAAACTAAGCAAGTTGTCACAGCTCAAGAGCTTTGCTGCACAATACCTGTAAGGGCTCATTGCCTCAGACACATACAATGAACTAATCATATCCTTACCATACCAATTTGATCTGCTATCAAACTACTCCATCTACTTAATTTCCCTTCTGATTCATCATCAACTTGATATTCCCTCTTGTTGTAGCACCACAATGCCTCAACCCAGGCTCACTACATGAGACCCAAGTACAAGACCACACTGTCTAAGACCCATAAGCCACTGAACACTCTCTCAAATGCTCCTAGAAATACCACATTCCAGAATACTCTAATTGAAGAACTTCCTGCGAATCTGAATTCGCTTCTTTTACTTTCCAGGTACCGACACATAGGATCCTATAATCACATAAAAAAATACCATAAGTTTTGACCTTTCCGATGAAAACACAGTCTCTGACTACATACACAACCTTAAGACACCTGATGGTTAAACGTAGAATCTTGAACACAATAAAACCATTCTCAGGAGTCATCCACTCTTATTCAAACTACAATTTACCTGACTTAACAAACAGAATCACTAGTGCCTTATAGCACTCTGACACTGCAGAACATGATCTCATACCAATACAAGCAACCATCTTCCTTCTCCATACACTGAGCATTCTTTATAAACAACAGCTCAAAACATCCTAGTATTTTCTCACATCTACGAAGCACCATATAACCTTTGTCAAAATTTTGCTTCACTCATGCCATCCTCAACTCAATTTCTGCGACTAGAACTGATCCGCTAGCATATCTCAACACGGAACGAACATAGCATATAACCATGCAATCAGCTAATCAACATCAGCCTCCCCAACTTGGCTCGAAACCATACATCAGGACACACTCAATAACCCATAATACTTTTACTCAAATGATGCCACAATATCATGGTGAGTTTGAACTCAAAACATCTACTAGTTGTGAAAACACAGATCACCAGGTACTGTAATCCTCTACAATTCTCGCATTTATCTCTACCTTAGTAGAGTCCACTATCTTAAGCGACCCAAATTCTCAGATTTCAACACATACCCTTCAATTACACATGAGATCTTCTAGCATACACACAAGCATTATACCACACAAGAACACTCCACGTGAGATAACCCACCTGCTTCGCCTCAGTTTAGTATTTCAGCACACCTTCCACCGTCATACACATAACACAGTTATTTATTCTTCCTGAGTCTGAACTCATACCGCCACATGTAATATACTTTACCTTCCAACTAGGAGACATGAAAATATTCTTCACGCGCCCATAACTCGGGGCTACACAACAAATCACAATAGGAATCGAACACTTATCAGTTCATCTATTATCGAGCATACTCCTTCGTCACTACTAAGTCATATAGATACATCTCGCAGTACTAACATACTCATCACATGGATGTCCAATTGCCATTCTGGCTAATAGGGACAATACCGAACATATAAGTTCAAAATACTTGCTCACACAATCAGCACCTCGGTGCTCAACCCATAGGAAAAGATCCAACCTCAAGTCCACCAGACTGGCCCAACATACTCACGAAGATCACATCTCGCCCCTTGATCGGGGAATAACAAACCATCAATGCACATCTGATACTGAACGCTCATGTGCGCATACAAACACGTGGAAGGAATTTCAAAAGTTTCTTTTCAAGCTGAATCAAGGACGCACGATAAGAATTCAAAAATGTGAAATTTTTCCTAAAGGTTCTGCAGCCTCTCGAGGATAAATACAGATGTTTCTGTACCGATCCGCGAAACTCTACTAAACCTGCCTATGACTCGTGAGACCTAGTAACCTAGGCTCTGATACCAACTTGTCATGACCAAAACCCACACTAGTCGTGATGGCGCCTCTCGTGAAGACAAGGCTAGCCAACTAACCCAATTTTCTTCTTTCAAAATAATTAAACACAAATAATTAGCAAAAATACGACTTAATGACGTTTAATTGACAAAATTTACAGCCCAACACAGCCTGACCGAGGTTTCACAAGTCACGAGCATCTAAAGAAGTCTGGACACAGCTACAGGGTCAATAATATACAAAATAAAATCTGGAATCAAAAGACGAAGTCCGGTGCCACGAACGCCGGCGGTCACCTTGCTCAGCTACGATAACAAAACCCTCAATCAGCTCTAACCCGCTACCGGGTAACAAATACCTGCAACTGTATGCAAGGTGCAGGGAGTAAAGTGAATACTCCAACTTAGTGAGTAATAAAAGTAATAACTGAGCGGTAAGAAAACACGTAAAGCACTCCATCACGCTAAATAGGGCAGCGCAAATCTTTGAGAAAACAGAAAAATCGTGAAAATCCTTTAGAAAAATATCTGGGCTCAGTTAAATCCTCTTTTGAAAATATCTTTTTCAACAGTTAAGCAAATGAATGCTAAACAGATAGTGCAAGTCAGCACATAAGTCAGCCCCTCGGGCACAACAATCCACTAACAATTAACACCAGGGTATCTGGTAAACAATGCAAGAAGTAGCATGGATGCCAATGAAATGAGAGTGTTGAATGTCATGACACGTAGTACAAACAGGAACCAATGCATGAATGCAATGCAATGCGTATGACCGCTGCGGTGTGCAGTGTGACGACCCGACCCGTCATCTCATGTGTTACTGCTTCGTTTTCCCCATTTATTGCTTCTTCATATTTCATTATCGGTATGTGGCGTGTGAGAGTTGATTTGGATTGGTTTTGATAAGAAATGAGACACTTAATCTCTTTAAGGAAGGCTTAAGTTGGAAAAGTCAACCAGACGTTGACTTATGAGTTAGAGGGCTAGGATATGATTTCCGGCAATTCGGTTATCTTTAGGAGATGATTTTTGACTTAGGACTGCTAGCGGAATCGATTTTGGAGGTCCAGTGTAGAATTAGGCTTGAATTGGCGAAGTTAGTATTTTGGCGAATTCCGGTTGATAGGTGAGATTTTGATCCGAGGGTCGAAATGGAATTCCGAGAGTTGATGAAGCTTCTACATGTGATTTGTGATGTGTGTGCAAAATTTCAGGTCATTCGGACGTCGTTTGGTTGGGTTTTTAATCGAAAGTGCATTTCGGAAGTTTTTGAAGAACTTAGGCTTGAATCCGATATGATTTGATGGTTTTAGCATTGTTTGATATTTTTTGAGGGTTGGAACAAGTTTGAATAAGGTTTTAGGGTGTGTTGGTGTTTTTGGTTGAGGTCCCGGGGGCCTCGGGGTAAATTCGAGTGGTTAAACGAGAGTTTTGAAGTTTTATTGCAGGTTTATTTTTGCTATCAGCTGGTATTTCCGCTTCTGCGGAAGTGGACCGCAGAAGCGGTTCCGCAGAAGTGGGTGAGGGATCGCGGAAGCAATCTGAGGCGTGGCTGAGTAGTTTTGCAGAAGCGGACCCCTTTCGCATCAGCGGGTCCGCAGGAGCGAGTAATTCACCGCAGAAGCGGTTTTGGGCCGTTAAGGGAAATTCCGCAGAAGCAGAATTTGGGCCGCTTAAGCGGAAGCTGGTCTTTTTAATAATTACCGCTGAAGCGAGATTTTTGGCCGCAGAAGCGGCAATTGCTATTGGCAGAAAGGGTTTAAAGGGTTTTATTTCATCCGCGAGTTCCACCATTTTTCCTCCATTGTTGAGTAGCACTGAGAGCTTTTGGCGAGGTTTAAAGAAGGATTTTGAAGGGGATTGATTGGAGGTAAGTTCCTTGGCCTAAATACACGAGATTATGTTAAATTTAACAAGGAAATTGGTTGAAATTCATCAAAAAGGGGTAAAGCTAGGGCTTGAGTTTTGATATTTCAAATGGGGATTTGATAGGCCATTTGAGCTCATTTGGGAGTTCTTGGTGTGTATGAACTCGTGGCGAGACGAGGAGTCTGGTAATGTGAGTTTTGTAATTTTTCGAGAAGTGGGCCTAGGGCTCGGGTTTTTGCTAGTTTTGAGTTTTTTGCTATACTTCGATAGTTTCGATTGGGTATTGTTCCCTTGGCATATTGTGATGTATTCGCTCTGATTTTGGTTAGATTCGATGCGCGTGGAGGCCGATTTGAGGGGCAAAGGCGTCGCGAGCTAGAGATTTCACCGTTTCGAGGTGAGTAAGTATTGTAAATGATATCCTGAGGGTTTGAAACCCCGGATTTGCACCCATAAGTGCTATATTGAGGTGACTTTCACGCCGAATAGAGAGCGTGGGGAGAGAACCATTGGGGATTGTGACTTGGTCCGTCCCGATTGTTGATTTTACCGCGTATTTCATTATGACTTGTTGTTTTTCACTATGAATTGGGCTTATTGCCATATTTGGAGCTTATTGCCGATTGTTTGAACTCCTTGTGAGCTATCATCACTGTTTTCCTCACTATTTGAAATATTATTTGAACTCGGTCCATTTGAATTACACTGTTTCATGAACTCAGCTATATTTTTACTCAACCTTGAGTTTTAACTGATATTTGAACTACTGTTTGAGCTGAGCATTTTTTATTTTACTGATGCCCGAGGGGCTTATGATTATTTTTGGACTGATTGAGGCCGAGGGCCATGTGTGAGGATATGTTGAGTGATATGAGGAAGCTTTCAGACCTTGAGTGTATTGTGAGGAGGCTTTCAAGCCTCGAGTGTATTGTGAGGAGGCTTTCAGGCCTCGAGTGTATTGTGAGGAGGCTTTCAGGCCTCGAGTGTATTGTGAGGAGGCTTTCAGGCCTCATGTTGACATGTACAGACTTTCAGGCCTTATGATGATATAGCGCTTGGGCTGTAGGAGCCCCTCCGGAGTCTGCACACCCACAGTGAGCGCGGGCACCCATGTGATTTGAGAGTGAGCCCGAGGGGCTGATGTTGTACTGTATGACTGATACTGAGCCCAAGGAGTTGATACTGATCTGAGTGATGTGATACTGTGCCCGAGGGGCTGATACTGTTCTGAGCATTTGATATTGAGCCCGAGGGGTTGGTACTGATTTGAGTTGTGCCCGAGGGGCGAACTTTTATGTGCTCATCATGCATATTTATTTGCATTTTTACCTGCTATAGTGTGATATTTGTGCCCGAGGGGCGGATTTTCTGTGCTAATCAGCACTAACTATTTTGAAACAGTTTTCGTAATTATTGAAAAGACCATTTTCAAAAGATATTTGAACTGAGCCAAAACATTTCTAAAGAGTTCTCTGATTTCACTATTTTCTCGGAAATTGTACCCGGTTGCTTTATAGCCTGTTGGTTGCTTTACGTGATTTCTTGATGCTTAGTTATTATTTACTTTTATTGCTCATTGGGTTGTAAATATTGTTAACAAATTTTATTTAGGCATATTTTGCTATTCATTATGTTTCATTATTTTGAAAGAGGATAATTGGGTTAGTTGGCTGGCCTTGTTTTCACGAGAGGCGCCATCACAACCGGGTTGGGAATTGGGTCGTGACAAGTTGGTATTTAGAGCCTAGGTTACTAGGTGTCACGAGTCATGAGCAGGTTTAGTAGATTCTTGCGGATCGGTATGGAGACGTCTGTATTTATCCTCGAGAGGCTGCAGAACCTTTCGGAAAACATCCCATTCTTTGAATTCTTATCGTGCGTACTTGATTTAGCTTGAGATATAAGTTTTGAAATTCCTTCCACACGTCTGTATGCACACTTGAGCACTCAGTATTATGTGTGCCTTGATGGCTTGTGATTCCCCGATCTAGGGGCGAGAGGTAATCTTTGTGAGTATGCTGGGCCAGTCTGGAGAACTTAAGGCCGAATATTTGCCTATGGCTTAAGCACTGAGGTGTTGATTGTGCGAGCAAGTGTTTTGAACTTATACGTTCAGCATTGTCCTTATTAGTCGGAATGGCGATTGGATATCCATGTGATGAGTATGTTAGTACTGCGAGATGCATCTATGTGATCTTGGTAGTGACGAAGGAGTCTGCTGAATAATAGATGAGCTGTTAAGTGTTCGATTCCTATTGTGATTTGATGTATAGTCCGAATTATGGGCGCGTGAAGAACATTTTCATGTCTCCTAGTTGGGGAGTGAAGTGCATTACGCGTGGCGGTATGAGTTCAGGCTCAGGAAGACTAAATGAGTGTGTTATGTGCATGACGGTGGGAGGTGTGCTGAAATACCAAATTGAGGTGAAGCAGGTGGGTTATCTCCTGCGAAGTGTTCTTGAGTGGTATGATTCTTATGTGTATTGTTAAAAGATCTCATGTGTAATTGAAGAGTACGTGTTGAAAATTGATAAATTTGGGTCGCTCTAGAGGGTGGACTCAACCGATGTGGGGATGAATGTGAGATTTGTAGAGGATTACAGTACTAGATGATCTGTGTTTTCATAAACTAGTAGATGATTTGAGTTTAATCTCAATGTGGCATTGTGGCATCATTTAAGTGTTATGAGTTGTTAAGTGTATCTTGATATATGGCTTCGAGCAAAGTTGGGGAGGCTGCTATTGATTAGCTGATTGAACGATTATGTGCTATGTTGGTTCCATTTCGAGGTATGCTGGCGAATCAGTCCTGGCGGCGAAAATTGAGCCGAGGTTAGCACGAGTGAATCGAAATTTTGACAAAGGTTATATGGTGCTTCGTGGATGTGTGAAAATAATAGGATGTCTTGAGCGGCTGTTGATAAAGAATGCTCAGTGTATAGAGAAGGAATGTTTGTTTGTATTGGAATGAGGTCATATCCTGCGGTGTCGGAGTGCTAATGAGGCACGGATGGTTATGTTCGTTTGATCAGGTAGATTGCAGTTCGAATATGAATTAAATGACTCTCGAGAATGGTTTTATTTTGTTCAAGATTTTACATATGATAATCAGGTACCTTAAGGTTGTTTATGTGGTTAGAGACTGTGTTTTCATTAGAAAGGGTCAAGACTTGTGGTATTTTTATGTTGCTTATGGGATCCTATGTGTCAATATCTGGAAAGTAATGGTAACGAATTCAGATTCGTAGGAAGTTCTTCAAAGTAAAGTATACTGGAATGTGGTATTTCTGGGAACATTTGAGAGAGTATTCAGTGGCTTATGGGTCTTAGACAATGTGGTCTTGTGCTTGAGTCTCGTGTAGTGAGCCTGGGTTAGGCATTGTAGTGCTACAACAAGAGGGAATACCAAGTTGATGATGAATCAGAAGGGAAATTAGATGGATAGAATAGCTTAATAGTGGACCGAATCGGTATGGTAAGGATATGATTAATTCTTCGTATGTGTTCGAGGTAATGATCACTTACAGGTATTGTGCAGCAAAGCTCTTGAGTTCTGACAGCTTTCTTAGCTCGGTTTGGGTAGAAGGAATCAGTCCTGGCAGCTTAGCTTGTGCAAATGGGATTGGGAGAGAGTTCTCGTTGGGTTTTACCATGGTTTGGAAATGAATATATTTTCTATGGGCATGAGAAGCATGGAATGTGTAATGATTTTTCTCCTAGATGGGATCAGTGAAAGTTCTTGACTAGATGAGTTACAATTCAGTTATGAAAAGAAGTTCGTAAAATTCTTAGGCAACGAGTAGCCTCGGGTAATCAAGGAAATGGTGCTGCTAAATAGAAGTGATTTGACAAGAGTATATGTCTCAGAAAGAGGGCAATGTGATTAGCCTGATGGCATAGGGGAATTTTTTTTGAATATCTTTCGTGGAATGATTGGGTGCTTGAGGTGTAATATGTATTCATACTGCAGAATTTGGGATCAGGTACAGTGGATCGTGTGCTATATGGAGCTGGAGGCTGGGAGTTCTCAAGTTCAGGCTATGCAGTGGTTGTGGATCGAGGGTATCGATAGCGTTTAGAGACTATTGGGATTTGGAGGCCCGAGTGGATCTTTCTTTGTTTGGTATGTTAGGTTTTTAATATGACATTGAGATGTAGACTGGTTGTCTCAGTGTTAGGTTATTCTAGACTATTGTGCTATGGGCTATGTCGAAAAATGCCACGGGTTGAGTGGCGAGGTACATCGGATTATGTTCTAGCGGAGTGGTTTGTATTTCGAAGACCAGGGGACGGCTGGGAAGGATTGCTTTTCTTAATTGGGCCTTCGTGGCAGATGTCAGTGCAAAGGTTTCTACCATTGATTCAGTTCCGGTATTGAGAGACTTTTTCGAATGTGTTCCTTGTGGTCGAGCATGTCGTCGGGCGAGATTGTGGATTTTGGTATTGATTTGGCACCGAGCACCGTATCGTATGGCTCCGGCAGGAGTTATAGTAGTGGAAGGAGCAGCTTCAGGCTTCTTGATATTGAGTTCGTTGTTAGGCCGATGCAGCTACATATTTAGCTTGAGTTAGCTCGATTGGCCCCGAGTTGAATTGAAGAGGGATAGGTTGATTAGATCGTTATGGAGCTTGTTAGTGATCTAAGGAGATCTATGAGTTGCTTTTTTGTGCTGTGTGATGTTAGGATTTGTTGGATATGGGCACATGTAGTGCGGTTCTATTGAGGATTCATAGAGAAAGTCGAGCGGGAAGAGTAGTTGAGTGTTTCTCGGTAAATGGAGTATTGGTTATGGCCTATCGGGTTGCGTGTCGTGTGTTATTCATTTCACCAGGGTTGTAATGGATTGCTGGTTTCAGACATCAATTTGTGCATGGCTATCTATTTTCAGCATGGTGACTTGAGGTATTCATGTGTAACGGTGTTTAGATAGGATCGCACATTGTGGTGAGGCCATGTGGAGTTATGACCTTTCGAGGTAGATTCAGGTACTCTATTTCTGGGATGGGAGAAAAGGTCTCAGCCTTGTGTTGTTATTGTATTGATGAGCTTGAGGTACAGCTCTTCCGTTTGAGTCATTTGTCCTCATTTGAGTATGTTCAGACCGTTCCTTATTGGTGCATGTATTATGTAAGTTGTGGCTTAGGCTTGTATTGAGGTGTCGTATCACCGGGGTGGTGTGCTGGATTCGAGGTGATCGTTGTAGTCATTAATGAATCCGAACAGATGTGATTTCAGCTTGTTAGAAGCATAATATCGAGGTTTGGCCCGGAATTCTGTTGTGGTATTAGCCAAAAAGGAAATGGCTTCATGTATGGTTGACCTGAGGAATGGTTACGGTTTATCTCGTGTTTTATTTATCGTTAGCAGTATATGAAAGTGTTGGAATAAGATTTTAGCCAATAAGAGGTTTCTATCGGTATTTGGGTATTGTGGGAAACTGCTGTGAATAGAGACTATCGTTTCGAGTGTTTGAATTATGTGATATATCATACGATTTCACCTGAGGTTGCAGGTATGGGTTATTACAGATGGTTCGGGCTTATTCTGATTATAGATGTGAGGATCTGATCTTGTGTATGATTTTGGAAAGTGCAATGCGGTTCTACAGTTTATGGTTTTGATGGACTGTGAAATTTCAGCTATATTATGTTATCGGACCTATGCGAGATAGGGTGACGTGGGATCACCCCGGGTATATGTTTGGTAAGGTCATTCAACTATTGGTTGGCTTCTAGGACAACTCTGGATACGCTTGAGGACGAGCGTTTGTTTAAGTTGGGGAGGATTTGACGACCAGACCCGTCGTCTCATGTGTTACTACTCTGTTTTCCCCGTTTATTGCTTCTTCATATTTCATTATCGGTATGTGGTGTGTAAGAGTTGATTTGGATTGGTTTTTATAAGAAATGAGACACTTAGTCTCTTTAAGGAAGGCTTAAGTTGGAAAAAGTCAACCGGACATTGACTTATGAGTTATAAGGCTCGAATGTGATTCCCGACGATTCGGTTAGCTTCGGGAGATGATTTGTGACTTAGGAGTGCGATCGGAATCGATTTTGGAGGTCCGGTGTAGAATTAGGCTTGAATTGGCGAAGTTAGTATTTTGGCGAATTCCGGTTGATAGGTGAGATTTTGATCGGAGGGTCGGAATGGAATTCCGAGAGTAGCTGAAGCTTCTACATGTGATTTGTGATGTGTGTGAAACATTTTAGGTCATTCGGATGTCGTTTGGTTGGTTTTTTGATCGAAAGTGCATTTCGGAAGTTTTTGAAGAACTTAGGCTTGAATCCGATGTGATATGATGGTTTTACCATTGTTTGATGTGTTTTGAGAGTTGAAACAAGTTTGAATAAGGTTTTAGGGTGTGTTGGTGTTTTTGGTTGAGGTCCCGGGGGCCTCGGGGTGAATTCGAGTGGTTAAACGAGAGTTTTGAAGTTTTATTGCAGGTTCATTTTTGATGTCAGCTGGTATTTCCGCTTCTGCGGAATCGGACCGCAGAAGTGGGTGAGGGATCGCGGAAGCGGTCTGAGGCATGGCTGAGTAGTTTCGTAGAAGCAGACCCCTTTCGCATCAGCGGCTCCGCAGGAGCGAGTAATTCACTGCATAAGCGGTTTTGGGCCGTTAAGGGAAATTCCGCAGAAGCAGAATTTGGGCCGCTTAAGCGGAAGCTGGTCTTTTTAATAATTACCGCTGAAGCGAGATTTTTGGCCGCAGAAGCGGCAATTGCTATTGGCAGAAAGGGTTTAAAGGGTTTTATTTCATCCGCGAGTTCCACCATTTTTCCTCCATTGTTGAGTAGCACTGAGAGCTTTTGGCGAGGTTTAAAGAAGGATTTTGAAGGGGATTGATTGGAGGTAAGTTCCTTGGCCTAAATACACGAGATTATGTTAAATTTAACAAGGAAATTGGTTGAAATTCATTAAAAAGGGGTAAAGCTAGGGCTTGAGTTTTGATAGTCCAAATGGGGATTTGATAGATCATTTGAGCTCGGATTTGGGAGTTCTTGGTGTATATGAACTCATGGCGAGAGGAGGAACCTGGTAATGTGAGTTTTGTAATTTTTCGAGAAATGGGCCCGGGACTGAGGTTTTTGCTAGTTTCGAGATTTTTGCTATACTTCGATAGTTTCGATTGGGTATTGTTCCCTTGGCATATGGTGATGTATTCGCTCTAATTTTGGTTAGATTCGACGCGCGTGGAAGCCGGTTTGAGGGGAAAAGGCATCGCGAGCTAGAGATTTCACCGGTTTGAGGTGAGTAATGATTGTAAATGATATCCTGAGGGTTTGAAACCCCGGATTTGCACCCATAAGTTCTATATTGAGGTGACTTGCACGCCGGATAGAGAGCGTGGGGTAGAGAACCATTGGGGATTGTGACTTGGTCCGTCACGGTTGTTGATTTTACTGCGTATTTCATTATGACTTATTATTTTTCACTATGAATTGGGCTTACTGTATTTGGGGCTTATTCCCGATTGTTTGAACTCCTTGTGAGCTATCATCACTGTTTTCCTCACTATTTGAAATATTATTTGAACTCGGTCCATTTGAATTACACTGTTTCATGAACTCAGCTATATTTTTACTCAACCTTGAGTTTTAACTAATATTTGAACTACTGTTTGAGCTGAGCATTTTTTATTTTACTGATTCCCGAGGGGCTTATGATTATTTTTGGACTGATTGAGGCTGAGGGCCATGTGTGAGGATATGTTGAGTGATGTGAGGAGGCTTTCAGGCCTCGAGTGTATTGTGAGGAGGCTTTTAGGCCTCAAGTGTATTGTGAGGAGGCTTTCAGGCCTCGAATGTATTGTGAGGAGGCTTTCAGGCATCAAGTTGATATGTACAGGCTTTCAGGCCTTATGATGATATAGCACTTGGGCTGTAGGAGCCCCTCTGGAGTCTGCACACCCATAGTGAGCGCGGGTACCCATGTGATTTGAGAGTGAGCCTGAGGGACAGATGTTGTACTGTGTGACCGATACTGAGCCCGAGGGGATGATACTGATCTGAGTGATGTGATACTGTGCCCGAGGGGCTGATACTGTTCTGAGCATTTGATATTGAGCCCGAGGGGCTGGTACTGATTTGAGCTGTGCCCGAGGGGCGAACTTTTATGTGCTCATCTTACATATTTATTTGCGTTTTTACCTGCTATACTGTGATATTTGTGCCCGAGGGGCGGATTTTCTGTGCTAATTAGCACTAACTATTTTGAAACAGTTTTCGTAATTATTGAAAAGACCATTTTCAAAAGAGATTTAAATTGAGATGTGACGACCCAACCCGTCGTCTCATGCGTTTCCATCCTGTTTTCTCCGTCTTATGCTTCCTCATATTTCAGTATATGTTTTTGGCGAATTTGAAGTGATTCAGATATAGTTTGGTAAGAAATGAGACAATTAGTCTCTTTAAGGAAGAATTAGTTGGGAAAAGTCAACTAGAAGTTGACTATTTAGTTCGAGGGCTCGGATGTGAATTCTGATGATTTGGTTAGCTTCGGGGGATTAGGAGTGCAATCGGAATCGAATTTGGAGGTCCGGTGTAGAATTAGGCTTGAATCTGCTAAGTTTGAATTTTGGCGAATTCCGGTTGATAGGTGAGATTTTTATCTGAGGGTCAGAATGGAATTCTGAGAGTTGCAGTAGCTTCGTTAGGTGATTTTGGATATGTCTGCAAATTTTCAGGTCATTCAGTCATCGTTTGGTTGGGTTTTTGATCGAAAATGCATTTCGGAAGTTCTTGAAGAACTTAGGCTTTGATTTGGTGAAATTTGATGATTTTTGTATTGTTTGACGTGTTTTGATGATTGGAACAAGTTCGCATAATGTTTTGGGGTAGGTTGGTGTTTTTGGTTCAGGTCCCGAGGGCCTCGGGTGAGTTTCGGGTGGTCAATCGGACCCTTTTCCATGTTGAGATGTTGCTGAAATTACCCACAGCTGTTGCAGAAGAATTAGCCTTCGCGATCGCGTGAGGTCCCTCGCGATCGCATAGAAGGGAAATGGGTTGGCCTGAGTTTGGCCTTCACGTTCGCTTTTGGTGTCTCGCGTTCGCAGAGGGCTTGACCCTGTTCTTCGCGTTCGCAGTAAGTGTGACAAGTTCGCGAATAAGGAGTTGGAGACCAGTGGGGTTTGTTCTACACGTTCGCATGTGAGGTAGCGCGTTCGCGTAAGTATGAGGCCTAAACTACCACGTTCGCATGGTTTGAGTCGCGTTCGCATAGAGTATTTTCGAGCTTTTAAAATTTTGCACTACGCGTTCGCGAGGTGATGGTCGCGAATGCGATGAAGGAATTTCTAGGGCTGGGTAGAAAGTTTATAAACATTTCATCCGCGACCTATGTCATATTTCCTCCATTTTGCACCACTTTGAGAGCTTGTTGGTAGATTTTGAAGGGGATTTTGACGGGAAGTGATTGGAGGTAAGCCTCGTGGCCTTGAAACACCATTTAATTGAAGATTCATCCTTTAATTCTCTGAAATTTGGGTAAAAATTAAAGAAACTAGGGCTTGGTTTTTGGAATGTAAATTTGGGATTTGATGGCCCATTTGAACTCCAATTTTGACGAATTTTATATGTACAGACTCGTGGCGAGACGAGGATTCCGGTGATGTGAATTTCATAATTTTTTGGGAAGTGGGCCCTAGGCTCGGGTTTTGCCAACTTTGTATTTTTGGGTGTTTTTTGAGTTCTTTCAATTGGGTTATGTTCCATTAGCCTATTGTAATGTATTCGTTGTGGTTTTGACCAGATTTGATGTGCGAGGAGGCGGATTCGAGAGGAAAAGGCATAGCGGACTAGTCTTGTGGCCGGCCTGAGGTGAGTAATAGATGTAGATGATGACCTGAGGGTTTTAAACCCCGGTATATCACACTGTGACGCTGTATTGAGGCGAGACACATACTCTACGGTGAGTGTGGGGTCGTTTGGGAACGGGAATATGACTTAGTTCGTCCGAGTGATGTCTATACTGTGTTATTGACTAGAAATTGGCTGGTAAACATTCTACTTAGATTGTTGTGAACATATTTGGGCTGCGTGCCAACCATTTTGGATCCCTTAGGGAATTATTATCACTGTTGCCATGAAAAATTGAGCATGTTTCCATGATATCAGTCCTGAGTTAAGTACTGTCTAGAAATGATTAGCAATCTTCTAAAGTTTTAATCACTTAAACTATAATACCTACTACATGGAACCGAAAATGGTAAACTTGATTGTGCCCGTGTGGCTTGCATGCATATATAACTGAACTGATTGTGGACCAGGCTACACGCTGCAGCGAATGCTACTATGTAATTGTGCTTGGACTGTAGGAGCCCTTCCGGAGTCTGAACCCCCATAGTGAGCGCGGGTACCCAAATGGATCGGGTTGTACGCCGCAGTGGTCATGTGCATTGCATTGCATTCATGCATTGATATCTATTTGTCTATCTGTCATTGATTATTGTTGTTTCATCGTTTAATGTGCTAAGTGGTTAGTTTCAGCTTTGCATTGTGGTATTTCGGGATTTCTAACTTTCAGTCATTATATATGTCTATTACCACTGAGTTGGAAGTACTCATTTTACTCCCTGCACCATGTGTGCAGATCCAGGTATCCCTGGAGTTTAGCTGAGCTTTTGCTGATTTCAGAGTTTATCCGGAGTTGTCGAGGTAGCTGCCTGACATCCGCAGGACCTGACTCCTCCCCTATCCCTTTATTATTTTCGCAAATTTTAGAACATCAGTATTACTGAGGATGTATTTTTTTGTTATCTTAGAGGCTCTAGACTCATGACCTCAGGTCTTTGGGAGATGTTGATTACGTTAGTATTTCATGCTATCTATATTTAAATTATTTGGTTACTAGACTTGTTGAACTGTTACTTTAATGCTATAAATTGGTAATGGGATGTGTGATTGGGTTGTGAGTGTCATATGGTTGGGCTTGCCTAGCAATTGTGTTGGGCTCCATCACGACCGGGATTGGGGTCGTGACAAGTTGGTATCAGAGCCTAGGTTACTAGGCCTCATGAGTCATGAGCCGGTTAGTAGAGTCTCGCGGATCGGTACAGAGACGTCTGTATTTATCCTCGAGAGGCTGCAGAACCTTTAGGAAAACTTCACTTTCTTGGAATTCTTATCGTGCGTACTTGATTCAGCTTGAGATGTAACTCTTGAAATTCCTTCCACACGTCTGTATGCGCACATGAGCGCTCGGTATTATAAGTTCCCTGATGGCTTGTGATTTCCCCGATCAAGGGGCGAGATGTGATCCCGTGAGTTCGATGTTGGGCCAGTCTGGAGGACTTCTGGCTGGATCTTTGCCTAAGTCTTGAGCATTGTGGTGCTAATTGTGTGAGCAAGTGTTCTGAACTTATATGTTTGGTATTTTCCCTATTAGCCGGAATGGCGGTTGGATATCCATGTGATGAGTATGTTAGTACTGCAAGATGTATCTATGTGACTTGGTAGTGACGAAGGAGTCTGCTGAATGATAGATGAGCTGGTAAGTGATTTGTTTCCTATTGTGGTTTGATGTGTAGCCCGAATATGGGCGCGTGAAGAATATTTTCGTGTCTCCTAGTTGGGAAGTGAAGTACATTGCGTGTGGCAGTATGAGTTCAGACTCAGGAAGACCAAATGGCTGTGTTATGTGTATGATGGTGGAAGGTGTGCTGAAATACTAAATTGAGGCGAAGCAGGTGGGATATCTCCTGCGGAGTACTCTTAAGGGGTACGATTCTTATGTATACTGTTAGAAGATCTCACGTGTAATTGAAGGGTACATGTTGAAATTTTATAAATTCGGGTCGCTTAAAAGAGTGAACTCAGCTGATATGGGGATGAATGCGAGGTTTGTAGAGGATTTCAGTGTCCGAGGATCTGTGTTTTCATAAACTAGTAGATGATTTGAGTTTAATCTCACTATAATACTGTGGCATCATTAGAGTAAAAATATTACGGGTTATTGAATGTGTCCTGATAGATGGCCTCGAGCCAAGTTGGGGAGGTTG
Organism: Nicotiana glauca; assembly: GCA_026770625.1. Lineage (NCBI taxonomy): Eukaryota > Viridiplantae > Streptophyta > Magnoliopsida > Solanales > Solanaceae > Nicotiana > Nicotiana glauca. The sequence continues at coordinate 52,456 of MU787643.1, read as the reverse complement.
CTGTTGATTAGCTGATTGCACAGTTATGTGCTATGTTGGTTTTTTTTTTTTGAGGTATGCTGGCGGATCATTCCTGGTTGCAGAAAATGAGCCGAGGATGGCAGAGTGAAGCAAAAAGATTTTGATAAAGGTTATATGGTGCTTCGTAGAGGTGAGGAAATATTAGGATGTCTTGAGCTGTTGTTGATAAAGAATGCTC
>MU787643.1:28799-41450 GCA_026770625.1 Nicotiana glauca | reverse complement strand
AATTTCCTATTATTTGATTATTCATTATTGTACCCTGATTTCTTAATTATACTGATGATATTGGATATTTGAATTGCTCTCGCACGCAATATATTTCTTTCCCCCTTTTATAACTGTTTAATTTCAGTATTTCTGTTCCTGTTATCGTACATATATAATTACAGAACTATACAGGTGAATTAGTAGTCCTGTCTAGCCTCGTCACTACTTCGCCGGGGTTAGGCCAGGCACTTACCAGCACATGGGGTCGGTTGTGCTGATGCTACACTCTACACTCTTTTTGCGCAGATACAGGTTGTGGACAGCAGCTGCAGTAGGATATTTATTTCAGGAGCTATCATCTGTCCAGGGACTATTCGAGGTAGCCTAGCTGGCGTTCGCAGGTCGAAGTCCCTTTCCTGTACTTCAGTTTGTTTCTCATTATTCCGAAACAAACTTATGTATTTTCTTCATTCAGACTTGGTTGTAGTATTCTATAGTAGTCCGTGAGATAGTGACACTAGGTTTTGGGTAGTGATGTATTTCCGACTTCCGCAACATTTTGTATTTTCGTAAAACTTAAAAGTCTTCCGCAATAAATTATTAATTGATAGAACATTATATTGGTAATGTCGACAGAGAAAGTGTAACGTTTGGCTGGCCTAGCTTCGTTGGTAGACGCCATCACGACGCCCGATGGTGGGATAAATCCGGATCGTGACAATATTATACTGGATGTTACTGGTTGTCCTCCAGTATATTTTACAGGACGTGTGTCTTGTATTAGCTTTCTCTCCTGTATATTATACTAGGTGAGTTCTGTTTAACCTAAAACTTTATTTTATTAGCCATTACTTTTTTTGAGTGATTTTTCATGTCCATTATGAAATAAGGGACATAGTGGTTTACAACATATAACTCCAGTGTAATATACAGGAAACAAAATATTTAATTATGTAATTCTATTTTATTTTATTTTGTCCAGTATATTATACTAGATGTTACTGGCTGTCCTCCAGTATATTTTACAGGACGTGTGTCTTGTATAAGCTTTCTCTCCTGCATATTATACTGGATGAGTTCTGTTTAATCTAAAACTTTATTTTATTAGTCATTACTTTTCTTGAGTTGATTATATACCTTCATAAGTAGCATTTCCAGCATAATTTATAAGGAGAAACAAAAATTGGACGAATTTATCGTAAAAAATTTTTAATTATTAAAGGCCAATATTAAATACGGGATATAGTGGTTTAACAATATATATCTCCAATGTAATATACAGGAACTAAAATATTAAATTATTTAATTCCAGTAAATTGTGCTACATACCAAGTTTTCACTGTTTTCCACTTTTCTATTATAATATATTGGTTTATATACCTTCATAAGTAGCATTTCCAGCATATTTTATAGGGAGTAACGAAAAATTGGTCAAATTTAACGTAAAAAATTCTGGATTTTTTATGTCCAGTATTAAACACAAGACACAGTGGTTTAACAATATATGCATCCAGTACAATATACTAGAAACAAAATTTTAAATTATTTAATTCCACTAACTTGTGCTTGATCACAATTTTGCACTATTTTAGACTTCTCTCCATTATAATGTACTGTGATATATAGCTGCTAATACTATATGTGGGATTGTTTGATTTTTTTCACATTCCAAACAGTAAAATCATAGCCATTATTTATATTTTTCTTGAATTTGAAGAGATCAAAAGTAAGGTAGATAAAGACATTAACAAAAATATATTATATTAATATAAAATAAAATTACATTGCCATCATTCAGATTCTAAATACTTCCACAAAAATACAAAAAAAAAGAGCATAGAAATAAAGAACTAATCATATCACATATCATCAGAGTCAAACGAACTATCATCCATACTGCCACCATTAGCCCCATATCGGACAATGTTCTCCAGCCTATCCAGCTTGTTCTTGAGTCTTCTTAAATCCCTTTCATACTTCTCCATGAACTCATCAAACTTGATCTCAAATACTTCAATGATATCTTCTTTCATTTGATCAACTATGGTTTTGATCGATGCATCCATTTTTCCTTCTTTTTTCTGTTTTGTCTATTAAAACTAAATGAGTTTGTGTGAATAAATCGGTATAGGATATCCTACTTATATAAGCAAAAAAAATTTTAACAGACAGAAGGCAAATTGAACGTCAAGGATAAAAATAAAGATTCATGAATCACAATTTAATGAAAATAGTGAAAATGAAATTATTACTTTAACACAACTCCCAATGTGAAATATAAATTAATTTTAGTGGTTAAAAATGCATCAAACACAGCACCTAATAAAGTAATTAAATATAAAAAAAATAATGAAATATTATAGGATTATTAGAATTACTTGCATGTTACTTCATAAATTACCATATTTATGACGTAATACAAAGCAATGGTTATGATATTCCGAGTTTTCCATATTTCTTATTATATATATAGATGTCCAGTATAAGATAAAGAAAAATATCAAAATTAGGCTCCAGTATAATGGATAAATATAAATGCTCTAATTACTGTCATACAACTCCCAACATATAATATAATTTGTAATTAAAAATGCATAAAAAACTGCACCCAATGGTTAATTAATGAAATTCATAGGTAATGATGAAATATTATAGCTAATAATGAAATGTTATACTAGGCAATCGAATATAATTTATGAAACATCACTTGTATGTAATCTTTTTCTCCAGTATGTTATACTGGACGAGTTCTATTTAGACTAGAATATAGTTGAGTTTTGTTTCAATCCAATATATATTACAGGACATCACCTCTGTGTAATCTTTTTCTCCAGTATATTATACTGGACGAGTTCTATTTGGGCTAGCATATAGATGATTTTTGTTTCAATCCAATATATTCTACTGTAAACATAACTCGTCCAGTATAATTAACAGGAGAAAAGGCTTACACACGGCAGACATACCGTAAATATACTGGAGTCAAACAAAACTCAACTCTATTATAATAATTATTCAGTATAACATACTGGAAGACAATCATTCACAGAATAAACTTAATGAAAAGCAAGTTATTAGAACATAAATCTAGTATACGATAGAAGAAATTAATGAAAAGCAAGACTAAATAAAATCAAAGAAACAACTACTTACATTGACAATGTTGCTAACATTAACTTTTGATGAAGATTAGAGAAGAAATGATTGATTCACCTTGAAAAGCTTAAATTTCTATTAATTAAACAGAAATATAAATAGTTAGATAAAAACAAAATATATGAGCACAAGTATATATTAAAAATTCACATACTATTAACTTACAGTTGTTTTCTTAATGAAATCATCACAAAGTGAGTCATATTTTGGACATCCAATGCTGGAGTAAGACAACATACTTATTGGCCCCTGATCCTCATATTTTGAATATTGACGGAAATCATTAAAGACTTCCATTATCCATACATTAAACAAAAATGGGAAACTAACGTATAAGATGCGATTCTACCAATAAGTTTCTTTTTTACTGAATCAGTTTTTAGAAGATGAGACAAATTATCAATAAGTTCTTGAAAGCAGTAACTGCTCCATGGAAAAGAAGCACAGAGTTCCGGGTCATCTATGATTTTCATATTACGTTCACTTATATTTTTGCTAATGTCTTTACCCAAAAGAACAGTTTCTAATATATAAATCTCAGCAAGCTTTACAGCATCTTCATCACAGACCTCGACATCATCACATATATCATCTGTTGCACCATCACGGAGTCGAGAACACTTTTTGATAAACTTATACAAATGATCTACCTTCAAACCTTTTTCCACATCAAAGAAATATCGTTCCTTCAAACAGTTATCTCTATCATCAAAAAAACTATAATCAGATGCCTCAATCTTCAATCCGATAATAGAATGGTAATCATCTTCTGTAAATGCTACGTCGTTATCAAAAACTCTAAAAACCATTTTGGTTTTATCCTTGTAAAAAATGTGAGAAAGCAACATACAATGAGTCAACTTCCCAGAGTGACCCACGTCATCCAACTCTAAAAATTTTCCAAATATACCATTCTTTAATTGATCCATTTGAGTTCCACACAAAAACTCCGAAATTATTTTCTTAAATTTTTGATCGCCTCTCCAATAACAATCAGCGAGAAACCAGTTCTTAAGATCATAAAATCTATCTCCCTTCTAAAATCAAAATATAACACAGAAAAGCAACATTTCATATAATTTTAAGATAAAAACTTCAACATTTTAGAAATACGTACCTTCAAAATCCTACCTCATGATTCCATTTCTATAAAATCATGAAAAAAAACAAATCAGATAAATAAACACAATCAGAATCCCAGTATATATATATGAGAAATAAATTATCGACATAAATCATTCACTAAAATGAAAAGAACAACAGTCTACAGATTGTAGTCTTCCAGCATAATATACTGGATCAGATTAAAATACAAGATATGAAAATTCAAAAACAAATATTGGGGTATTCAGAAGAAACATAATTAAAAAGCATAGTATAATAATCATGCAGTATAATATACTGGAGAAAAAAACTTACACACGGGAGAAACCCTATAAAATATACTGGACTCAAACAAAACTTGTCTATGTTATAATATTCATATAGTATAACATACTGGAAGCCAAAAACTCATATGACAGATTTATCCTATAATATACTATCCTAAACAAAACTCGTCCAGTATAATATAATGGAGGAAAAGCTTACACACAGGTGACTGATCACAGCAAACTCAACCTTACACAACGGTAGGAAGAGCGGGCGCTAAAACTTTTACCCGAATAGTGGTATCGGGGTCGATCTTTCACAGAGAGCTTGGAATGGAGTTGCGTATTTGTATAGACTAAGAACGCGTTTGTGCTTCTAATTGCACTTCTAACATTTTTGGGTTTTCTTTTGATTATCTACTACAATTTATCAACTACAAGTTTAAAGCTAAGTTATGCTAAGATATTGATTCTAAGTTGTATGCAATATAGAGAAAGGCACTAGGGTCATGGCATTACCTAGGTGGTTAACTAACAGGTAGAAACTACTAATAATAGAATGATATATTTGGGATCAATGTTATAACCATTGCACACTTGTACCCACTCTCACACCTCTCGGTAGAGAGAGTGATTTTACCTAATTGACTCTCTCTAGACCAATTGGGTAGGCCAATTAGACCAGGCAACTAGGGTTCAAATAGGGTGATTACTCTCTCGAGGTTTAACCCGTTAATTGGGACTACCATTTCTCATGGGTCCATCCCAATTCCTTGTTGGGTCAATTTTGGGGTCATAGACTCTCTTTCTTAAGAAGAGTCAAAACCCACTAAGCTAGAATCAATGTTTGCAACCACCAATCCTTAATTAAAGCATAAGATTAACCCAAATAATGAACTCACAATAACAATCTATCATTAAGAAGCAATACCCATCAATTACCCACACTAGGGTTGAGCCACAACCCTAGCTAAAGGGATTAGCTAGACATAATTAAAGAAGAAATAGAAGAAGAAACAACCATATTAATTAATTGCTAATGTAAAACTACAATAATCTATGATGAAATAAAGCTAAAATGCCCAAATTAGGCTAAAACATATGTCTCACGAGTGAAACCACTGTTCCGTATTGTAAAAAACTTAACCTAAAAATGGCAAATGTTCTATTTATAGTGGGCTGGAAAAACTGGACAAAAATGCCCCTACGGGGTCAGTGCGGACGCACAAAGTTGGCACGCGGCCGCACTAGGTTGCTTGACTTCTGAAACTTGCTCTCTAGAGATGTTGATGCGGACCGCACAATGATGGAATGCAGTCGCGTGATGGCTGGCGCGGACCGCATGAACTTGTAATGCGGCCACATGAATGACTTGTGATGATCTCTGAACTCTTGTGGTGCGGTCCGTGTGAACCAGTAGTGTGGCCGCATTGATTGGGCATGGACCGCAGAGCTTGACCGCGGCCGCGCCGCTTGTGATTGATAAAAGGCAAATCTCTTTGATGCAACCGCATTTCATGATGGTGCAGTCCGCACCAAGTTCTGAATGTCCTTACTTTAATGTTCTTTGACACTTGAGCAGGTTTCACTCCGTTTAGAGCCGATTTTTGATGTTTGTCATCTTGTTGCTCAAACCTGCAATCAAGCGCAACTTGTAAGCATTCTGGGTCTATTTTATGGCAATTAATACATAAAGCATTGACAAGTATGGGCATAAAACGTGCTAAAATCACAGTTATCAACTCCCCCAAACTCAAACCTTTGCTTGTCCTCAAGCAAATAAAATAAGACCCACCCCTCAAAGGGAAACATCCAAGCGATTCCAGCTTATCCTAAAGTAACCTCATCACGCATCAATTGGGACTAAAAATTGCCCTCAATACGAATGCATCATTAACACATTTTAAGCTTTTAAGAGCTATGGATCAAATGCAACACAAGAGCATCAAGGGTTGACTCATTTCATCAAGGAGCTTTTCTCAAATACCTTGGTCATTGTGGAACCCAAACTCACACATCCTCAACTCTCCCTAAGCAAACTTCACCTTTTATAGTAATGACACACAAATCGAGGTTGATGGAATTTTCGCTCATTTCTCTCACAAAGAAGGTCATAAGTCCGGCTCTAGGTACCATATGCTTGCCCCTTATATAAGTATCCACTAATATAGGTTCCACTCAACTTAAGATCATATAGGGCTTTTTGTGGAGTCGTTGTAAAGGCCTTTGGGTGAGGATAGGATATGATTTGTTCAAGTGGGTTCAATCTCCCCTCAAGCACTTCATTTGATTCATTTTGGAACACTTTCTTGACTCATTTGAGTATTCACTTCCTTTTCAAGGGGTTAGAGAGGTACACTGCCAATCTTTCTTATGCAATTCAACACATTTCTAATTTATTTTTTTTACAACCCTTTTCACTTTTGTTTTCTTTGAATCCCCTTTTTGACCTTATTCAAATTTTTGGTCTTTTTTTTTTGTCATGTCTTTTCTTCCTTTTTCATTGCCTTCCTTTTCTTTTGCTTTGTACCTTTTACCACATCGTTTTCTATCTTGTCTCCCTCCCCCAAACTTAGACATTTGCCATCTACTCACGGGAAGATTTGGGTGCCAAGAGAGGGTATCATTAAGAACGGGTATAGGCTTGTAGCTTTTGTTCTTGAAAGAAGAAGGTTTAAGGCTCAAAGGGGTTAGCTAGGGATCATTTCATTGGTAGGTCATGGAATTGTTCAATCTTAGCATTTTGGATCAAAGAGGGCCTACAATCACTTCTCAAACCAAATTTTACCTAGGATTTCGCCTCAACAAACATTCGGGGCAAGTTATAGACCATCGGCTCGGGACTTAGACTCACAATTCGAATTCTCACCACACATACTCAAGGATTGCTAAAGACATCGAGTCAAGGGCCCATAATGACCTTAGTTATGATTCAAGCGCACAGTGACCCCACACGACCATATGATGATTGTTTGGTCAACACAATAGTCTCAAGGCCACCATTTTTCACCATCCTAAATACAAAATTATGTCTTTGACCGTGGGATCAAAGGTAAATGTGTTAGGCCCAAGTGAAGCTTGCCTGAGGTCCCCTTAACTACGAAATATTGAAAATCAAAAGAAGAAAAATCAAAAACGGACTCAAACCCTTAAGAAGGTTGTCACTCCATATATCATTAGGAAGAGCCACCCGGTTCGTACAACACTCTACCCTTGGAAAGAACTATGGCATTAAGAAAACCAAGGGCTTATTGAAAACACCAAAACCAAAACAAAAGGCTACGAGCCTCACTACTAAGCTAAAAACAAAAATTTGAATGAAAATAGAAAAATCAAATGAATATGTACAATGGGGAGTAGAATATACAACGGGATGAAAATATACATAAGAGTCTAAAAGTAGTCGGAGTCAAAGGTTATATACAGGCCAACTATTTAAGAATCTAAAACAATCCAAAACATAGACTAGAAATGAAATAAATATATACAGTCATCCAGTGTATCAGAATCAAAATGGTAGGGTGCACCCCCACGAATAAAAGCTAGCATTGTCCCTAATTCCAACTACCAAATAAGCTCAAAAATAGAGATAAAGGATATAGAGTGGCTCCTAAAGCATGATCTGTCTGCATGGGGTCTCCGGTCGTCCCCTGCTCCTCTGTAGTAGCCAGGACCTCAGACTGGTCTCCCGCCTACTGCTCTAAAGCTGGTATAGGATCCTGCTGCTGGACCGATGGAACATCTGGCACATCACCGGAGGGAGTACCCTGAAGCTCAGCCAACTCAATCACGACTCCCTCAGTGCTGGGAAACTTCCTCTTCTTCCTCAGCGGTTTGGGTGCCCGCTCCTGCTGTGGTCAGGTACTGGAACTGCTGCGGGAGGGGTTGGGTCCCCGAATAACAAGTCTAATGGAATCTGATCTGCCATTAGCTTGTCCACATCTGCTCGTAGTACCTTTACCGACTCCTTTGATTCCCTAGACTTCCTCATTTTCTTGTGCTCCCGGGCCAACTTCTCCAAAGTTGTGTTGTGAGCCCAATTGCCTCAGTCAAGGCAATCTGAGTCTCAATTATCTTCTTCTCATTGGCTAGGAGTGTCTGCAGTGTTTCCTCAATAGACGGAGGAACCTGGACAGTGGCCAGTGTAGATTGGGCCATAACTGAAGTAGCTAATGTGGACAACTTGGATGTCGCTACGGACATCCACTTGTTCAAACTGGCCAATGTCATAGATAGCTACTAGGCTGTCAATGGGTTCGTCCGGGAAATAGGGACTCTAGGGGCAGCTGAAGAATTAGGGCCTGCAGAAGAGAAGGGCCTATCAACTGGGACAGATATAGCTGGAATGGAAGGAAACATTGTAGAAGGCTCAACCTCAACCGGCTCCTCAGACTGGCCGGTCGGGGCAGAGGTGGATGACTTGCTTTTCTTGCCCCCCTTCGGGTTATCTGGACCCTGAATACTGAACCAGGAGAAGGATGCTATTGGGCGCACTTTCACATCATAATGCATTTTCTTCACCTTCAAGTCCGAAAAATACAAGGTCAGAGTGTTTAGGTAAGGATATTTCCATGAGCTGTCAATCCCCATAGCAGTGATTGCCCTATACATAACATTCCCCACATTGATAGGGAATCCCGCCATAATGGAAGCAATGAGCACAACCCGGGGAAGGGGGACGGACTGGTCATGAGAAGTGGGATCCAACCTATTGCACACAAAGGTGAGCCACCCTCTCGCCTCGAAATTCATATTCTTCCTAAGGATTTTCACTCCTGCCTGTATCCAATTTGGAACAACACCTAGATGCGCTAAGAGCCCAGCTAACCATGGGCGAACCTCATCTTTCAGTGCCAACTTCTCCAAGTATTGGCTCTCATCTTCGTCCTTGAAACCCAAATAGTCGTTGAATGCTTTTCCCAAAAATACCACATCCTTGTTTCTCACTTTGGTCACAATGGAGTTCTTTTTGGTGTAGGCAAAGTTTGTGTAGAACTCTTTGACCATGTGCTCGTTTGCATCTACCAACCCGTCACTGAAATGGTCCCACCCGCTTCTCGTTTGAAATTGCTCATGGACTTTGGGTAGGAGTGGCAATAGGTCCTTGGTTATGATACGCCTCTCGGGGATGAGATGTCTTTTGGCCCACATTTCTCGGAATTTGTGGAATGCCACTTGACTCACAAAATGGTCTTCCCACACTTCAGCCTTCCTTGTTCGTTCAACACCACCAACCTCGGGTACCCCACTAACCGAGACCTCCTCATCACTGTCAGCACTCTCCCCAGATTCTGAAGCTGTGGGGGATATGGAGTATTTGCCGCTGCCCGCTGCTGAGCCATCAGACGACTCAGATTGTATAGCTTGTGGATCTTGGGCTGGGATTGAGGGGGCTTGCCCCGACTCAGCTGATAGTTCCTGAGGGGGAAGGTACTCACTCCCCGACTGCTCCTCATTAGTCACTACTTGTTTCCTTGTCTTTAACTTGGGTTAGGGAGTGAGTTTCTTTAGTTTAGCTTTCCCTCCCCGGGAGGGTTCACCTCGACCGGGTTGTTTGGCTCCTCGTCCTCTTTTTTTCACCATTTTCTACACACAAACGATTATAACATTGTTAGTATAGGCCAGTACAGTGTTATCTCATGCAGAATAAAGTAGAACATCAAGAAGCAGTGTTGCATGTAATGTAGTCATACAAGACCCATATGGACCGTGCCAACAGGGCATGAGGCCGACAGGGCAATAATGAAGAGCTCCAACTCTCTGATCATGTCCTATGCGGGCCACGCCAACAGGTCATGCAGCCGCACGGGAACAGCATGGACCGCACAAACTTGTAATGCGGCCGCACTGGGTTTGGGGACTTTCTGAACTTCACTGGCGCGGATCGCGCAAACTTGGCATGCGGCCGCGCTGGGTTATCATTCCAATGGAGACCATTCTGAATCTCACTGGTGCGGGCCGCACAAACAAGTCATACGGCCGCGCTGGGCTATTATTACTGGGACAACTAGGGTTTACAAAAATAGGCCAAATCTTGTCCCTATTCATTTATAACATGCCCATCATATCAAAGAACAACCTAAATTATCCTAAACATGAATAATGAAGAACAAAAATAAAGAAATGAAGAAGTTATCACTAAGGTGAGAAATATGAAAAATATGAAGAAGTTAACACTAATTAAAAACTAATGTGAGAAATATGTTACCAGGGAAGTGAAGAAATGCTCTTGATGATGCAAATGAGAGTCTCAAGATGAACAGTGCAAAATTAGGGTTCAGAGGTCGGGTTGGCGAAAAGTTTACAATGAAGCCCTGGGGGTTTATTTATAGAAAAAAGACGTGGGCCCCCAACTTACCTTCCAGCGCGGCCGCGTAAACACGACCGCGGACCGCGCTGGACTTACCTCATAGTACTTAGGTTAACAATTCTGATGCGGGCGCACCAATGTGAACGCGGCCGCGCGGTACAGCGCGGACCGCACAATCTTGGGATGCGGCCGCACTAAACAACTTCAGAGACTTGGCAAGGTTTGCCTTGGCTGGTGCGGACCGCATGAGTAAGGGTGCGGCCGCACTAGCCAACTTCAGAAACTGGGTAACTTTGTGCATAGTTGCTTTTCATTGATTCAACACAATCCCTGCAACATCTCACAAACCATTAGCTCAAAACTATTCTACAACAGAAATCAAGAAGAAAGAAAAAGACATGGGTTGCCTCCCAAGAAGCGCCTGATTTAATGTCGCGGTACGACACATGTTACCATCACAGTCATTTCAAATGAATAAGCTCCACCACGTGGCTGTCATCAATCTTGCCCAAGTAATGCTTGACACGATGCCCATTGACTCGGAAAACTTCACCATTTTTGTTCTTGAGATCAATAGCACCTAATGGAGTAACACCAACCACCTCAAATGGACCGCTCCACTTAGACTTTAGTTTGCCCGGAAATAAACTTAACCGGGAGTTGAAGAGGAGGACCATATCGCCAACCTTNCAAGTTCATTCAATTGTTCAACCCGGAGATTAGCAGCTATGTCCCACTCTAAGTTCAACTTTCTCAAGGCCCACATGGCCTTATTCTCCAATTCCACCGGAAGATGACAAGCCTTTCCAAACACCAACCGGTACGGTGACATACCAATCGGGGTCTTGAAAGCTGTACGATAAGCCTAAAGAGCATCATCCAATTTCTTCGACCAGTCGGTCCTATTTGCATTGACAGTCTTGGACAAAATACTCTTGATCTCTCGGTTAGAAACCTCAACTTGGCCACTCGCTTGAGGATGATTAGGAGTGGTCACCTTGTGATTTACCCCATACTTGTCTAGCAAAGAGTCAAAAGCCCGGTTGCAAAAATGAGAACCCCCGTCACTGATGATGGCACGTGGAGTAACAAATCTCGTGAAGATACTCTTTTTCAAGAACGCCACCACACTTCGAGCTTCATTATTTGGCAAAGCTACGGCCTCAACCCATTTCGACACATAATCAACCGCTACCAAGATGTAGGTGTTGCCACAAAAACTTACGAATGGTCCCATAAAGTCTATCCCCCAAACATCAAAAATGTCAACCTCTAGAATTGTTGTTAAGGGGCATCTCATCTTTCTTCGAAATTCCTCCGGCACGTTGGCATTCATCACATCTTTTCACAAAGTCACCAGCAACCTTGAACAAAGAAGGCCAATAGAAACCACAACTCAACACTTTAGATGCCGTCCTCGCCCCACCATGATGACCACCATAAGGAGAGGAATGAAAAGCCTCCAAAATACTTAATTGTTCTTCTTCCGGGACACATCGGCAATCACACCATCGGTGCAAATTTTAACCAAGTAGAGCTCATCCCAATAGTAATCCAAGCTATCCCTCTTGAGCTTCTTCCTTTGGTTAGAAGAGAGCTCATACGGGACTATACCGGTCACAATATAATTGGCCACATCGGTAAACCACGGCATATTATGCATAGACACCGCAAGGAGTTGTTCATCCGGTAAAGCATCATTTATCTCAAGGCCGTCGGAAGCCCTCCCCTCTTCCTCCAAGTGGGACAAGTGGTCAGCCACTTGATATTCACTTCCTTTTCGGTCCACAATTTCTAGATCAAATTCCTGAAGAAGTAGCACCCATCTCATCA
>MU787643.1:6973-26992 GCA_026770625.1 Nicotiana glauca | reverse complement strand
TTGGGGGAGTTTTTCGATTCTCAAGGTCCAATGATAACTTCCTAGGCTCATAAGAGTACGAGCCCATACCATGCAAAGCATTTACACATTCAATTCTCCCGGCATCATCATTAGCCTCCATGTTCAAAAGTACCGCTTCAAGTGGATCTTCAACATTAATCATTGCGCTTGTGTCATCCACTACCACCGCCGTGACAATTTCAACAAATGAGCACACCTCGGTGGTATTTGGTTGCCTCATAGACTTGCACACATGGAACACCACCTTTTCATCTCCAACACGGAAGGTCAATTCTCCCGCTTCCACATCAACCAAGGCCTTCCCCATAGCTAGGAAAGGCCTTCCAAGAATGATAGGCACCTCAAAATCCACTTCGCAATCCAAAATCACGAAATTGGCCGACAATATAAACTTATCAACACGAACAAGGACATCATCAATAATCCCCAAAGGCCGCTTCATTGACCGGTCTACCATTTGAAGCCTCATGGAAGTTGGACGAGGTTGTCCGATACCCAAAGTCTTGAAAACCGAATATGTCATAAGATTGATACTTGCCCCCTAATCACATAGGGCTTTTGCGAAATCGGCACTTCCAATGGAACATGGTATTGTGAATGCTCCGGGATCCTCTAGTTTTGGAGCCATGGAGTGTACAGTGGAACTCACTTGGTGCGTCATCTTGATTGTCTCACACTCCATCGATCTCTTTTTAGTAACCAAGTCCTTAATGAACTTTGCATATCCCGACATTTGTTCAAGTGCCTCCACCAAGGGCACATTTATAGTCAAACTCTTCATCATCTCAATGAATTTTGTAAACTGGTTGTCACCTTTTTGCTTGTCCAACCTTTGAGGATATGGCGGAGGAGGTCTAGGCAAGGGTGCCATGGCTTTTGGCACCACCAGTTCGGGCATATCAATGATGTGTTCCCTAGACGGGTTCACGGCCTCTTTAGTCTCCTCCTCACCCTCATCAATTTCAATTCTCACATCATCACTTGCATTTGGTTCAACAATATCCTCAACTACCAACGTGATCTCATCATTTTGCAACTCTTCTTCATCCATCACGACTCGATTTCCTCTTGAGGCTTGCACATCACTGCCTCTTCCACTTCTCGTGGTCACCTCCATCACATGATTATTATGCCCACCCTTGGGGTTTACTACTGTATCACTTGGTAGAGCACCCTTTGGGCGAGTGTTGAGAGATTGAGAAATTTGCCCGAGTTGTACTTCTAAGTTACGGATTGAAGTGTTATGGGAGGCCAATTGAGCATCGAAGTCATTATTCTTCTTCATCATTTGCTCAAACATGTTCTCTATTCGACTCATGTCAATGCCCGACGAACTCGACCCTTTAGATTGAAACGGAGGCGGGTTGTTGGGTTGTTAATACATTGGGGGCCTTTGAAAGCCTTGCCCCCTACTACCTTGACCACCATTGTTGTTGCTCCCGTTCTAATTACCTTGATTCCCCGAGTTATTGTTCCCCCAATTGCCTCCTTGATTGTTATTATAATTCCAATTGCCACCTTGTTGATTGCTCCAATTACCTTGGGGTCTCCATTGTTGATTCCCTTGACTACCTCTATTCCCTTGGAAGTTGTTGACATATTGGACTTCCTCACTTTGTTAATCATAGCACTCGTTTGAATAACCACTACCCTCATCATAGTTGTCACAATTTCCTTGAGGTTGTTGCCCTCTTTGCCTTCTTTTCATCATATTCACTCCTTCCATGGCATTGACTTGGCGTGGATTTTGAACTTGTTGAAGTTGCGCCTTAGCCAATTGGTTCATTGTTGTTGTGAGTTCGGCAATGGCTTGGCCGTGATCATGCAACTCCTTATGCAAGTGTATAACATTAGGATCACCTTGAGGAATGTTTGCCCAGCTTTGCTACGCCGAAGAAGTGTCGGCCATTTCATCTAACACATCACAAGCTTTATTGTAGGGAAGCTTCATAAAATTGCCTCCCACCAATTGATTTACAATACATTGGTTGGTTGTGTTAATGCCCCTATAGAATGTTTGTTGGATCATCACATCATTCATATCATTATTTGGACATTCTTTAATCATAGTTCTAAATCTCTCCCATATTTCGTGCAAGGGTTCCGTTGGCTCGTGTTTGAAAGCCAAAATTTCATCACGGAGCGTTGCCATGTGACTTGGAGAAAAGAACTTGGAAATGAATTTGTTTGCCAATTCATCCCATGTGGTGATAGAATGATTTGGTTACCTTTCCAACCAATCTAGCGCTTTACCCTGAAGAGAAAACGGGAAAAGCCACAATTTCAACGCATCCTCCGACATGTTTGTTTGTTTGCTCCCCAGCAAGTATCTACAAACCCCTTCAAGTGCTTGTATGCATTTTGGTCGGAGGCGCCCGTAAAATACCCTCTTTGCTCGAGAAGCGTCAGCATAACATTAGTGATTTGAAAATTCCCCGCCCGGATTTGGGGAGGAACTATGGCACTTTCATACCCCTGGTTTGGAAGGACTCTTGGGGCCACTCTTGGCGGTGGCGGAGGAGGGTCTGGGATTTGGTCATTTGGATTTGCATTGGCATTTCTACCTCTCTGTGGTACTTGAGGTACCGGAAACTCATCTTGTTCAACATCTTCAACCTCCTCCCCCACCAAGGCATTGCCAAGAGGGTCATTTCCGTTTAGAGCCATGTGAACCTGATGGATCGACACAAATAAAGTAAGTAAAAACGAAGGAAAGAGAAGCAAAACACAAAAATAGCTACACAGATAGTCAACACCGTAAGGTCCCCGGCAACGGCGCCAAAAAGTGATCGCAGCAAACTCAACCTTACACAATGGTAGGAAGAGCGGGCGCTAAAACTTTTACCCGAATAGTGGTATCGGAGTCGATCTTCCACACGGAGCTTGGAATAGAGTTGCGTATTTGTATAGACTAAGAACGCGTTTGTGCTTCTAATTGCACTTCTAACATTTTTGGGTTTTCTTTTGATTATCTACTACAATTTATCAACTACCAGTTTAAAACTAAGTTATGCTAAGATATTGATTCTAATTTGTATGCAATATAGAGAAAGGCACTAGGGTCATGGCATCACCTAGGTAGTTAACTAACGGGTAGAAACTACTAATAATAGATTGACATATTTGGGATCAATGTTATAACCATTGCACACTTGTACCCACTCTCACACCTCTCGGTAGAGAGAGTGATTTTGCCCAATTGACTCTCTCTGGACCAATTGGGTAGGCCAATTAGACCAGGCAACTAGGGTTCAAGTAGGGTGATTACTCTCTCGAGTTTTAACCCGTTAATTGGGACTACTATTTCTCATGGGTTCATCCCAATTCCTTGTTGGGTCAATTTTGGGGTCATAGACTCTCTTTCTCAAGAAGAGTCAAAACCCACTAAGCTAGTATCAATGTTTGCAACCACCAATCCTTAATTAAAGCATAAAATTAACCCAAATAACGAACTCCCAATATCAATCTATCACTAAAAAGCAACACCCATCAATTACCCACACTAGGGTTGAGCCACAACCCTAGCTAAAGGGATTAGCTAGACGTAATTAAAGAAGAAATAGAAGAAGAAACAACCATATTAATTAATTGCTAATGTAAAACTACAATAATCTATGATGAAATAAAGATAAAATTCCCAAATGAGGCTAAAACATATGTCTCACGAGTGCAACCACTATCTGGTATCGTAAAAAACTTAACCTAAAAATGGCAAATGTTCTATTTATAGAGAGTCGGAAAAACTGGACAAAAATACCCCTGCGGGGTTAGTGCAGACCGCACAAAGTTGGCACGAGGCCGCACTGGGTTGCTTGACTTCTGAAACTTACTCTCTGGAGATGTTGATGCGGACCGCACAATGATGGAATGCGGCCGCGTTATGACTGGCGCGGACCACATGAACTTGTAGTGCGGCCGCATGAATGACTTGTGATGATCTTTGAACTCTTGTGGTGCGGTCCGCATGAACCAGTAGTGTGGCCGCATTGATTGGGTGCGGACTGTGTGAGCTTGACCGCGGCCGCGCTGCTTGTGATTGATAAAAGGCAAATCTCTTTGGTGCGACCGCATGTCATGATGGTGCGGTCCGCGCCAAGTTCTGAATGTTCTTACTTTAATATTCTTTGACACTTGAGCAGGTTTCACTCCGTTTAGAGCCGTCTTTTGACGTTTGTCATCTTGTCGTTCAAACCTGCAATCAAGCGCAACTTGTAAGCATTCTGGTCTATTTTATGGCAATTCATACATAAAGCATAGGCAAGTATGGGCATAAAACGTGTTAAAATCACAGTTATCAGTGACATCCAGTAAAATATATTGGATTGAAACAAAACTCAACTATATGCTAACCCAAACAGAACTCGTCCAGTATAATATAATGGAGGAAAAGCTTACACACAGGTGACGTCCCGTAAAATATATTTGTCACGACCCAACTCCCAAATCTGGTCGTGATGGCGCCTCTCGTGAAGACAAGGCCAGCCAACAGACATAAATACCTCTTTAATACTTACTTAGCATAAATAAGTCTAAAACATTAATAAAATTATCATATGTGCGGAAGAAAAATAATTAAATAGGGAACCCATCCCGACTCAGCCCGAAATCGGTGTATCACAAGTCACAAGCATCTAAAAGGATTTTTGATATAAATACAAAGCCTGTAATACATGGATTAAAAATTTAGAATCAAAAGAAGAAATCTAGTGCCGCGAACGCTGGCGGTCACCTTGCTCGGCTACAATAGCAACATCCTCAACCAGCTCAAACCCGCTACCAGGTAAACCAATACCTACATCTGCACGCAAGGTGCAGGGAGTAAAGTGAGTACTCCAACTCAGTGAGTAATAAAGGTAAATAATAACTGAGCAGCAAGAAACCACGTAAAGCAAGTCATCATGCTATATAGTACAGTGTAACCCTTTGAGAAAACTGTGAAACCGTGAAATCTTTGGAAATATCTGGACTCAGTTTTAAATCTCTTTTGAAAACATCTTTTTCCAACAGTTAAGCAAATGAATGCGAAACAGATAGTGCAAGTCAGCACATAAGTCATCCCCTCGGGCACAGCACTCCATTAAAAAATAACACAAAGTATTAGGTAAACAGTGCAAGAAGTAGCATGGAAGCCAATGAAATGCGAGTGCTGAAATGTCATGACAAATAATACAAATAGGAATAAATGCATGAGTTCAATGCAATGCATATGACGGTACACTCAGGTACCCGCTGCGGCGCGCAGCCCGATCCATTTAACGTCAACAGCGCTCACTGGGGGTGTGCACAGACTCCGGAGGGGCTCCTACAGCCCAAGCGCAATATCAAGCCATCTCGTGGCATCAACCAGGCCCTCGGCCTCAATATCCATAAAACACTGCTGCGGCGTGTAGCTCAAGCCATCCATAGTCCAGAAATACACATGTAACACTGTTGCGCCGCGCAGCGCAGCCCGATCCATGCTCAGTCTAGAAATGCACATAAGACACTAAGGCAATACAACATGGTAGTTCTTAGCTCAAAACGTCAATAAAATATTGTTTAAGTTTTCAAATCTTAGAAAAATGGCTAAATTTGCAAGACAGTATTAAAACCTTGGACCGAGATCAAATAATATGCAAAGTAATGCAAAAATAGTGATATCAATCCCTGAAGGATTCACATAGTTGGCACGAAGCCCAAACATGGCAATCACCCCAAATTATGATCATAACAAGTAGTTTCAGTCAAATACGTAGTAATTTCATCAATCGGGATGGACCAAGTCACAATCACCAATGGTTCTCTACCCCACGCTCGCTATCCGGCGTGCAAGTCATCTCAATACAGCACTATAATGTGCGAATCCGGGGTTCAAAACCCTCGGACTATCATTTACAATCATTACTCACCCCGAACCAGTGAAATCTCTAGCTTGCGATGCCTTTGCCCCTTAAATCGACCTCCACGCACGACGAATCTATCCAAAAATAGAGCGGATACATCACAATATGCTAAGGGAACGATACCAATCGAAAACAATCGAAAAATAGCAAAAATCTCGAAACTAGCAAAACCCGGGTCCACTTCTCAAAAAATTATAAAATTTATATCACCGGATTCCTTGTCTCTCCACAAGTTCATACATATCAAATTTACCAAAATCGGAGCTCAAATGCCCCCTCAAATCCCAAATTTCATTTCAAAAGTCAAGCCCTAGTTCTTCCAATTTTACTCAAATTTCCATGAATTTACAGATTGATTCTTAAATAAATTGATGTTTCTAGGCCATAGGACTCACCTCCAATCAATTCCCGTCGAAACCCTCTTTAATTTCTACCAAAAAGCTCTCAAGGTGCTCAACAATGGAGGAAAATAGACCAAGCTTCGTGGATGAAATAATATAAAACCCTTCTGCCCAGGTGTATTTTTACCCTATGCGAACGCGGTCAACACCCCCGCGTTCGCGATGACCAGAAAATGTTGACCAAAATTTACTCTTCACGAACGCGGCTCCCAATACACGAAGGCAAACCTTCAGAAGCTCAAACTACGCGAACGCGTGCCCTTTGACGCGAACGCGATGAACAAATTTCACCAGGCTTTAACTTCCTTCTACGCGATTGCGGGAACACCATCGCGATCGCGATGCTTCGCCTTTCAGAACTACGTGAACGCGGCCCTCTCCCACGCGAACGTCAAGACCAACTTTCCAATCCCTCACATTTCCTCTACGCATTCGCGACATCACCAACACGAACGCGAAGGGCAAATCTCTGCAACACCAACAGCTGAAAATCTGCTACTTTTAAAGTCCAAAAATGGTCCGATTGACCATCCGAAATCACCCCGAGGGCCCCCGGACCTCAACCAAAAGCACCATCACACCCTAAAACATTATTCAAACTTTTTCCAATCTTCAAAACACATCAAACAACGCTAAAACCATTAAAGCACGTCGGATTCAAGCCTAGGTTTTTTCAAAACTTTCGAAATACGCATTTGATCAAAAACCCGACCAAAACACCTCCGAATAACCTGAAATTTTGCACACACATCCAAAATCACCTAACGGAACTACTGCAACTCTCGGAATTCCATTCCGACCCTCGGGTCAAAATCTCACCTATCAACTGGAATTCGCCAAATACTAACTTCGCCAATTCAAGCCTAATTCTATACCGGACCTCCAAAATCAATTCTGATCACACTCCTAAGTCACAAATCACCTCCCTAAGCTAACCGAATCATCAGAAATCACATCTGATCCCTCTAACTAATAAGTCAACGTCCAGTTGACTTTTCCAACTTAAGCCTTCTTAAAACAGACTAAGTGTCTCATTTCCTACCAAAACCAATCCAAATCAACTCTAACATACCAAATACTGATAATGAAACATAAAGAAGCGTAAAATGGGGGAACGGAGTGGTAACTCATAAAACGACAGGTGGGGTCGTCACTTCCTCCCCAACTTAAACCAACGCTCGTCCTCAAGCGTACGCAGAATTTTCCTAGAAGCCATCCAACAGCTGAATAACCGTACCAGGCATATACCCGGGGTGATCCCACATCACCCTATCTCATACAGGCCCGATAACACAACATAGCTGAAATCTCACAATCCATCTAGACCATAAACCGTAGAACCGTATTGCACTTTCCGAAATCATACACAAGATCAGAACCTTACCTCTATACTCAGAATAAGCCCGAACCAGCTGTAATAATCCATACCTGCAACCCAGGTGCAATCACATTATATACCATATAACCCCAAATACTAGAAACGATAACTTGTATCCATAGCAATTGCCCACAACACCCGAATACCGGTAGGAAACCTCTTATTAGCTAAAATCTTATTCCACCACTTTTGTATACTGCCAACGATAAATGAAACATGCAATAAACCGCAACCATTTCTCAGATCAACCATTCATGAAGCCACTTCCCTTTGGACTAATACCACAACAAATTTCTGAGCTGAACCTCGATATTATCCTTCTAACAAGCTGAAATTAAATCTGTTCGTATTCATTAATGACTCCCACGATTACCTCGAATCCAACACACTACTCTGGTGATATGACACCTCAACACAGGCCTAAGCCACAACTTGCACAATACACGCACCAATAAGAAACGGTCTAAACATACTCAAATCATGGCAAATGACTCAAACGAAAGAGCTATACCTCAAGTCACTATGCTCAAAATCGACAGCCATGCACAATTTGATGTCTGGAACCAAAGCAATTCATTACACCCACGGTGAAACAAACAACATATGCCACGCAACCCGATAGGTCATAACCAATACTCCATTTACCAAGCAACACCCAATTACTCTTCCCGCTCGACTCTCACTATGAATCCCTAATAGAACCACACCACCGCCCATAACCAACAAATCATAACGTCTCACAGCACAGAAAAGCAACTCGATCTCCCCAGATCACTAGCAAGTTCAATAATGATCGAATCAACCTACCCCTCAACAACACAATTCGGGGCCAACCAAGCCAGCTCAAGCTAAACACGTATCCAATCAGCTTACCAACGAACTCATTACCAAGAAGCCTAAAGCTGCTCCTTCCAATACAATAACTCCTACTGGAGCCGTATGATACAGTACCTGATACCAAATAAACACCTAAATCCACAACCTCGCCCGGTGACATGCCCGGCCACAAAAAACGCATCTGAAAAAGTCCCTCAATACCAGAACTGAATCAATGGTAGAAACCTCTGAATTGACATCCGCCACAAAGGCCCAATTAAGAAAAGCAATCCTTCCCAGCCATCCGCTGGTCTTCAGAAAACAAACCACTCTGCTAGAACATAATCCGATGCACCTCGCCACGCAACCTATGGAATTTTCCGACATAGCCCATAGCACAATAGTCTAGAATAACCCAACACTGAGACAAGCAGCCTACACCCCAATATCATATCCAAAATCTAATATACCAAGCAAAGAAAGATCCACTCGGGCCTCCAAATCCCAATAGCCACTAATGGTACCAATACACACGATCTACAACCACTACATGGTCTGTACCTGAGAACTCCTAGTCTCCAACTCCATATAGCACACGAATCAATGTATCTGATCCCAAATTCCGTAGTATGAATACATATTACACCTCGAGTACCCAATCATTCCACGAAAGATATTCTAAAATTTTCTTGTGCCATCAAACAAACTCAGATATCAGCATTCGATTTAGCAAGAAAGTGCCGCAATACTACCAAAGTATCATCAGTCTAATCATATTACCCTTTTTCCGAGGCATTTACTCTCGTCAAATCACTTCCGATTAGCAGTACCATTTCCTTGATTACCTGAGGCTACCCGTTACCTAAGAATTTTATGAACTTCTTTTCAGAACTGAATTGTAATTCATCTAGCCCAGAACTTCCACTGACCCCATTTGGAGGAAAATCATTACACACCTCATGCTTCGCATGCCCATAGAAAGATATATACATCTCCAACCATGGTAAAACCCAATAAGGACTCTCTCCTAATTCCATTTACACAAGCTAAACTGCCAGGATTGAATCCTTCTATCCAAACCAAGCTATGCAAGCTATCAGGACTCAAAAGCTTTGCTGCACAATAGTTGTAAGGGCTCATTACTTCGAACACATACAAGGAATTAATCATATCCTTACCATACCGATTCGGTCTACTATCAAGCTATTCCATCTATTTAATTTCCCTTCTAATTCATCATCAACTTGGTATTCCCTCTTGTTGTAGCACCACAATGCCTCAACCCAGGTTTACCACACGAGACTCGAACATAAGATGGTCTAAGACCCATATGCCATTGAATACTCTCTCAAGTGTTCCCAAAAACATCACATTTCAGAATACTTTACTCTGAAGAACTTCCTGTGAATCTAAATTCGTTACCTTTACTTTTCGAATATTGATATATAGAATCCCATAATTAGTATAAAATACCACAAGTCTTGACATTTTATAATGAAAACACAGTCTCTAACCTCATACACAGCCTTAAGACACCTTATTGTCACATGCAGAATCTTGAACACATTAGAACCATTCTCGAAAGTCATTCACTCTTATTCAAGCTACAAATTACCTGACTCAACGAACATAGTCACTCGTGCCTTATTGGCACTCTGATAATGCAAAAATGAAATCCTCATCCCAACACAAACAAAAGCCTTCCTGCTCCATGCACCGAGCATTCTTACCAACAACAGATTAAGACATCCTCTGATCTTACACATCTACGAGTCACCATATAACCCTTGTCAAAATTTTGCTTCACTCGTGCCATCCTCGGCTCAATTTCTGCAACCAGGACTGATCTGCCAGCATACCTTGAAACGGAACCAACATAGCATATAACCGTACGATCAGCTAATCAATAGCAACCTCCCCAACTTGGCTCGAAGCCATATATCAGGACACACTCAATAACCCATAATGTTTCTACTCTAATGATGCCACAATATCATAGTGATATTAAACTCAAACCATTAACAATTTCGTGAAAACACATATCATCTAGTACTGTAATCCTCTATACATCTCGCATTCATCCCCGCATCAGTTGAGTCCACTCTCTTAAGCGACCCAAATTTTCAAATTTCAACACGTACCCTTCAATTACACATGAGATCTTCTAACATACACATAAGGATCATACCACTTAAGAACACGCCGCAGGAGATATCCCACCTGCTTCGCCTCAATTTAGAATTTCATCATGCCTTCCACCATCATATACGTTACACAGTCATTTAGTCTTCCTCGGTCTGAACTCATTCCGCCACATGTAATGCACTTTATTCCCCAACTAGGAGACACAAAAATATTCTTCACGCGCCCATATTCGGGTTGCACATCAAATCACAATAGGAATCGAATCACTTAATAGTTCATCTATTATCCAGCAGACTTCTTCGTCACTACCAAGTCATATAGATACATCTCGCAGTACTAACATACTCATCACATGAATACCAAACCGCTATTCCGGCTAATAGGGATAATACTAAACATATAAGTTCAAAACACGTGCTCACGCAATCAGCACCTCGGTGCTTAAACCATAGGCAAAGATCCGGCCTCAAGTCCTCCAGACTGGCCCAACATCAAACTCACGAAGATTACATCTCACCCCTTGGTCGGGGAATCACAAGCCATCAAGGCACATCTGATACTAAGCGCTCACTTGCGCATACAGATGTGTGGAAGGAATTTCAAGAGTTATATCTCAAGCTGAATCAAATACGCACAATAAGAATTCAAAGAAAGTGAAGTTTTCCTAAAGGTTCTGCAACCTCTCGAGGATAAATAAAGACGTCTCTGTATCGATCCGCGAGACTCTACTAAACCTGCTCATGACTCATGAGACCTAGTAACCTAGGCTCTGACACTAACTTGTAACGACCCAACTCCCAAACCCGGTCGTGATGGCGCCTCTCGTGAAGACAAGGCCAGCCAACAGACATCAATACCTCTTTAATACTTAGTTAGCATAAATAATTCTAAAACATTAATAAAATTATCATATGTGCGGAAGAAAAATAATTAAACAGGGAACCCATCCCGACTCAGCCCGAAATCGGGGTGTCACAAGTCACGAGCATCTAGAAGGATTTTTGATATAACTACAAAGACTATAATACATGGATAAAAAATTTAGAATCAAAAGAAGAAATCTGGTGTCGCGAACACTGGCGGTCACCTTGCTCGGCTACAATAGCAACATCCTCAACCAGCTCAAACCCGCTACCGGTAAACCAATACTTGCATCTGCACGCGAGGTGCGGGGAGTAAAGTGAGTACTCCAACTCAGTGAGTAATAAAGGTAAAGAATAACTGAGCAGCAAGAAACCACGTAAAGCAAGTCATCATGCTATATAGTACAGTGTAACCCTTTGAGAAAACTGTGAAACCGTGAAATCTTTGGAAATATCTGGACTCAGTTTTAAACCTCTTTTGAAAACATCTTTTTCCAACAATTAATCAAATGAATGTGAAACAAATAGTGCAAGTCAGCACATAAGTCAGCCCCTCGGGCACAGCACTCAGGTAAACAGTGCAAGAAGTAGCATGGAAGCCAATGAAATGCGAGTGCTGAAATGTCATGACAAATAATACAAATAGGAATAAATGCATGCGTGCAATACAATGCATATGATGGTACACTCCGGTACCCGCTGCGGCGCGCAGCCCGATCCATTTAACGTCGATGGCGCTCACTGGGAGTGTGTACAAACTCCAGAGGGGCTCCTACAGCCCAAGCGCAATATCAAGTCATCTCGTGGTATCAACCAGGCCCTCGGCCTCAATATCCATATAACACCACTGCGGCGTGCAGCTCGAGCCATCCATAGTCCAGAAATACACATGTAACACTGCTGCGGCGCGCAGCCCGATCCATGCTCAGTCCAGGAATGCACATAAGCCACTTGGGCAATACAACATGGTAGTTCTCAGCTCAAAACGTCAATAAAATATTGTTTAAGTTTTCAAATCTTAGAAAAATGGCTAACTCAAGACAGTATTAAAACCTTGGACCGAGATCAAATAATATGCAAAGTGATGCAAAAACAGTGATATCGATCCCTAAAAGATTCACATAGTTGGCACGAAGCCTAAACATGGCAATCAGCCCAAATTATGATGATAACAAGTAGTTTCAGTCAAATACGTAGTAATTTCATCAATCAGGACGGACCAAGTCATAATCCCCAACGGTGCTCTACCCCACTCTCGCCATCCGGCGTGCAAGTCACCTCAATACAGTACTATGATGTGCGAATCCGGGCTTCCAAACCCTCAGACTATCATTTACAATCATTACTCACCCCGAACCGGTGAAATCTCTAGCTCGCGGCACCTTTGCCTCTCAAATCGGCCTCCACGCACGACGAATCTATCCAAAAATAGAGCGGATACATCACAATATGCTAAGGGAACAATACGCAATCGAAAACAATCGAAAAATAGAAAAAATCTCGAAACTAGCAAAACTCGAGCCCCGGACCCACTTCTAGAAAAATTATAAAATTCACATCACCGGATTCCTCGTCTCGCCACGAGTTCATACATATCAAATTTACCAAAATCGGAGCTCAAATGCCCCCTCAAATCCCAAATTTTCATTTCAAAAGTCAAGCCCTAGTTCTTCCAATTTTACTCAAATTTCCATGAATTTACAGATTGATTCTTAAATAAATTGATGTTTCTAGGCCATAGGACTCACCTTCAATCAATTTCTATCGAAACCCTTTTCAATTTCTACCAAAAAGCTCTCAAGGTACTCAACAATAGAGGAAAATGGACCAAGCTTCGCGGATGAAATAATATAAAACCCTTCTGCCCAGGTGTATTTTTACCCTATGCGAACGCGGTCAACACCCCCGCGTTCGCGATGACCAGAAAATGTTGACCAAAATTTAACTCTTCGCGAACGCAGCTCCCAACACGCGAACGCGAACCTTCAGAAGCTCAAACTACGCGAACGCGTGCCCTTTGACGCGAACGCGATGAACAAATTTCACCAGGCCTTAACTTCCTTCTACGCGATCGCGGGAACACCATTGCGATCGCGATGCTTCGCCTTTCAGAACTACGCGAACACGGCCCTCTCCCACGCGAACGCGAAGACCAACTTTCCAAGCCCTCACATTTCCTCTACGCGTTCGCGACATCACCCACGCGAACTCGAAGGGCAAATCTCTGCAACACCAACAACTGAAAATCTGCTACTTTTAAAGTCCAAAAATGGTCCGATTGACCATCCAAAATTACCCCGAGGCCCCCGGGACCTCAACCAAAAGCACCAGCACGCCCTAAAACATTATTCAAACTTGTTCCAATCTTCAAAACACATCAAACAACGCTAAAACCATTAAATCACATCAGATTCAAGCCTAGGTTTCTTCAAAACTTCTGAAATACGCATTTGATCAAAAACCTGACCAAAACACCTCCGAATAACCTGAAATTTTGCACACACATCCAAAATCACCTAACGGAACTACTGCAACTCTCAGAATTCTATTCTGACCCTCGGGTCAAAATCTCACCTATAAACCGGAATTCGCGAAAATACTAACTTCGCCAATTCAAGCCTAATTCTACATCAGACCTCCAAAATCAATTACGATCACACTCCTAAGTCACAAATCTCTTCCCAAAGCTAACCGAATCTCCAAAAATCACATCCGAACCCTCTAACTCATAAGTCAACGTCCGATTGACCTTTCGAACTTAAGCCTTCTTAAAAGAGACTAAGTGTCTCATTTCCTACCAAAACCAATCCAAATCAACTCTAACACACCAAATACTGATAATGAAACATGAAGAAGCGTAAAATGGGGGAAACGGAGCGGTAACTCATGAGACGACGGGTCGGGTCGTCACAATATTGGATTGAAACAAAACTCAACTATATAGCCCAAACAGAACTCGTCTAGTATAATATAATGGAGAAAAAGCTTACACACAGGTGACGTCCCGTAAAATATATTGGATTGAAACAAAACTCAACTATATGCTAGCCCAAACAGAACTCGCCCAGTATAATATACTGGAGAAAAATATTACACACAGGTGACGTCCCGTAAAATATGCTTGATTGAAACAAAACTCAACTATATGCTAGCCCAAACAGAACTCGTCCAGTGTAATATAATGGAGAAAAAGCTTACACACTGGTGACGTCCCGTAAAAATATGCTGGATTGAAATAAAACTCAACTATATGCTAGACCAAACAAAACTCGTCCAGTATAATATAATGTAGAAAAAGCTTACACACAGGTGACGTCCCGTAAAATATATAGCATTGAAACAAAACTAAACTATATGCTAGCCCAAACAGAACTCATCGAGAAAAAGCTTACACACAGGTGACAGTATATTTTAAACCCTAACGGTACGGAAATCAAACTTAAACCTAACGAAACAACAATAAGAACGAAAATTCAAACATATTATTGTAAAAATAACATTCACCTAGATAATTTTGAAGAAAATTAGACCTAAACTAGACAAGATTCGAAGAAAAGTGCTCTGACGAAAGCCAAATCCGTACGCAATGATGTGCAAACAAAGAGGGGGGCAATAAAAACTAAAAAGTAACTAAACGGTATGTTAAAACGTTCAAGGGCAATTATGTCATTTGTCAATATATTTTAAGTTAAAATTGCTAGAAATCGATTACATCACCGATGGTGGCTATTTTTCGATAGCCAATCGTAAAAGTGGCTATGCCACGCCATTTTGTCCAACACGCAATATTGGCCCAAGCCCAAGTTATTAGGTTACTCAAGAAGAGACCTAAAGTAAGTGTCCATTCTATCCTTGTAAGAGCCCATATTACAAAAAGAAGCTTTTTTATTGAAAAAAAAAAGTGAAAAATAACCTGATTTATAACTAGTAAATTAAAAAATAGACGGTTTCAAAAATAATCAAAATTTAGATATTTTTTTATGTGAAGACAAAATTGAACAAAAACACCCTTAAGAAATCCGGAAGAATTCCAGCATGATATGCTAGAGTTCAGAATTTTTACATATGAGATTCTCGCATAATGTGTTAAATTTCATAACGTGGTAGAGTTTCATAATATCCTGAAAGTTTTACACATGAGCTCCACAAATCAGCATATTATGCTGGAATTTTTCGTGTTTCAGCTTGGGTATTTTTGTCCAGATTTTATCTCCGCATAAATTAAATGTTATTTTTCAATGACTTTGCAAGCGATGGATATTTTTCGATTACCAGTTCGAAAACAGTCTATTTCATACTATTTTCACCTTTTTATTGGGAATTTGAGATCTTTACACGAATAGATTGTCAGATTCATTGTTTACTTTTCCTAACCGGCATATATAAGTTATAGTCTCATTACATATATTTATATACATATAATGTATGAATTACATATAAATTTTTTTTATCGATTAGCTTTAATTAAAGCAGTTGAGTGAATATCTATTTAGTTTAATTCTTCTTCATTTATTTCATTATTTTCCAAAGTTTCGTATTTTTGGAGGGCAGAGGCCCGAAGTAGGAAAAAAGGGACCGGTGTGAGAATAGAACATTGTCATTTCTTAAATATATATGCAAACTAGTACGTACGGTAGTTTACCACCGAATTATATTTCTCTTGTCCGTGATTTTTTATTTTATTTTTCTTGTTACGCTATGACAGTCGTTTTTAATTTCATAACCAAATGTAACTTCTATGGCTCATACCAAAATCTTTTTCGTCTGTTCAACCAATAGAAATAAGTCAACATAAATTAACCCCAGAAGAGAATGACCACTTTTAGCTCGGTCATAGATCTTAACTTCTTTTTTATAAAAAAAAAAAATTAAAAATATTATTTGTTCATAGAATAGATCAGTTTAAAAAAGAAAAAAAATTCAAGTTTCCAAATGCTACTTTATGGAAGTTTTTTGGTGAAACTTTTTGTTCTGCTTATAAAACTTCAACTTTTTAAAAATAAAATAAAATAAATGTCCAACAAAATTTTAACTTCCAAAAATTATTTTTTAACACAACTTTAAAAACTATTTTGTCAAGTTTCAACCAAATTTATGTCTAAACATTAGCTTACAGTGGATATTGAAAAATAGTGAAGGGATCATTACATGAATAACTAGTTGATTTTTTTGCCGGTATATATATATATATATATATATATATATATATATATATATATATATATATATATATATATATATATATATATATATATATATATATATATTCATTGAGTATTTTTAATTCAAGCAGTTGGGTGACGACAATTTAAGTTAATTCATCAATACAAGAATATTACCATTCAAGAACTGAAGTTTAGGTAATTTTTTTGTGTGTTTCTTGTCCAAATAAAAAATTTCATTTATTGTGCTAAAAATTGTTTAAAATGTGTATAATATTAGGTTATTATTTGTTAAAAGGCTCGATTTAAATTCTTTTCACTACATGTTTGTTATTTGTTAAAAGACTCTTATATGTGTTGGAATTTGAACTTACGTTAATTGGTTATAGCCAGAAAGGATAGTGACGTGGTCCAAGTGGTGGATAAATAAAAGGCCTAATATTAAATATTATGTGTGTAGATAAGTGAGGCCTAATAAATATTGGTCTGTGATGGTAGGCACTCTTTATAAATAGAGGCCAACCCCCCTTTCCCTAGCTATGAAAAAACCCTAGCGTATTCTGCCTCTTGAATACGTGGTAGCGTATGCAATTAATCCCCGTTTGTTGTCGCTGTTGTATCCATGGAGTTTAACGGCATGCTTCCTTAAACTCTAACTCTAGATTAATTGCATAATTGTATCTTAATCTCTGCTGTGTCTGTAAATTAATTATCTTACAAAATGTTGGTTGAATAAGTGAAGAATTAGTATATAAATAATGTTGATTGTTAAAGTACTCGTATGAATCGTTCTGCAGGACTCCCAAATTCTGTGGCTGCGGCCATGGAAACAATTGAAATGTGAGGTTGGTTAGATAATTAAGAGAAACAGAATTTTTTTGTGTGGAAACGAAAACGAAAGTTCTCCTCTTAAATAACTGTTATTATGGCATCTTGAAAACGATATATTGACGAATCTTGTTTTTTCTTTTAATATAGTATTCTCGTTTACATGATTTTATTGGAAAACCTTCAGATCATCAATATTTTTTTTCCTTGTGTTTAATTTGATTACTTCAAAGATATAATCATTTAAAATGATTGTCGTCTGATGGGCACAAAAATAACAAAGTTTGCTTTGATTACAAAACCGCACCCATTAAGACAGGAAATCAAAAAATGAGAAATCTAGTAAGCGGGATCAAAAGGAACTTTTTTTTTTCTCTAAGAAATACGAAGAACCAGAAGATTCCACATCTAAAAAGCGCCTACACCTAATATCTTACGTTGTTCCCATTTTCTCGCTAACTCATCATACAAAAGGTATGTCGTTAGAGTAAGTTCCCTTTACATAAAATAAGTCCTAAGATCAGATCTCAATTTTTCTACTACATTCTGGTTAGGACCTAAAATAAAACTATTCTTGTTTCGTGAGAAACTTATCTAGCCTTTTTTGGTTTATGTATTTAATTTAGTGTAATTGAATTAAACATAAAAGCTACATTTGGAGATTATCTATTTGTTTGATGCACAATACGATCACTAGCTCATTAGGCGCCCATCTTTTTAATACACTGTTGTCACTAAGTTTCATTCATGTTCGATTTGACTCAACATTAGAATATTTTTTTATAAATATTTGATTTAAGTGACCTTATTTTTAATATCTAGAAGGTAATAAAACTCTAGTAAATCTATGTATGCTTTCGTGAAATATTCTTGAGTTGATTATATTGAATGGTGAGTTTGAAGCCTAATAAAGGGCCAACATATATATATTTGCTTAAGTACTTGGGCCCAAAGAAATGAAAAATAGTATTTGGGATGCTACTTGAATGTGTTATTTCAGACTAAAAATTTGATAAGATAAAGTAAATAAAGAATTTCGGGCTAGGTTCAATGTATGCCAGTTGATTGGAAAAGAAACTTGACTTTCAAGATTCAAGATTATTTATGTGTTCAGCGTACCAAGGTACAAGATCGGAAAAAAGCACGAATAACAAATTTCTTAGGCTAGATAGAATGGTTGTACGTTACTAGGTAGCCATACAACACTCGGCCCAAGCAAGGCCCAAAAGCCCCGTTCCTTTCTTGTTCGGACCAATCCAACCAATGATTTCCGACCATGCTATTGATTAGGTTTAAACCCTTTACCGCCATTTTTATCCCCGCTAGGGTTTTACAAGGTTTCTATTCCTTGTCGGCTCCAAAAATAGCGAAGTCTAAGGGAAAGAGTGGTGTCGACTCCGACTTCCACAAAATTGTGGACTTCGACTAGAAATACCAACGAAGGGCAAAGAAGGCGGTAGAATCAGACTTCGAGAATGCTGGGAAGACCAACAAAGGGCAAAGGGTAAGAGAAAGCTGGTAGAATCAGACTTTGTGAATGTTGTCGCTGAAAATATTGCAATTTTTTTTCTATTTAGAAATAACCTTAAAGAATCAACGACGTCTCAATAAAATTCATGGTCTAAAGCCAAATTTTAATAAGGGGCATTTTTTTGTTTATACTGTAGTTGTCTTACAAAATATAATATTAAGATTTATATGGTATTTTTTCTTTCTTTCTATCTGTACTTTAGTTTTCTTACAAAATATAATATAGATCACTAATTGTAACGACCCGACCAGTCGTTTTGAGAGTATTAGTTCTGATCCCATATTTATTGCTCCATACACTTTATTTTATGGTTATTTGACTTATCGGGGTGCTTGATTTCTGGTTCGGGAGAGTATCGGGGTGGAATGGGACACATAGTTCCAAAATTAGAAGTTTAAGTCGTAGGAGTTGACCACAGTTTGACTTGTGTGAAGAAGACCCCCGGAATAAAGTTTTGATGGTTGCAATAGCTCCATATTGTGATTTTAGTCTTAGGAGTGTGTCCGGATGTTGATTTGGAGTTCCCTATGTCGTTTCAGCGTATATTTGCGAAAGCTGGAAAATTGGAACATTTTTGGAAAGATTGATCGGGAGTGGAATTTTTTATATTGGGGTTGGATTCCAATTTTGAAAGTTGGAATAGGTCTGTAATATCAATTATGACTTGTGTGCAAAATTTGAGGTCTATCGGACATGATTTGATAGGTTTCGACATCGAATGTTGAAGTTAGAAGTTTAAAAGCTCATTAGTAGGGGTGTTCATGAAAACCCAAAAAACCGAACCAAACCGAAAACCAAACCAAACCGACCAAAAAAAATTGATATTTTTTGGTTTGGTTTGGTTTTGGTTTTGAATTTTAAAAATCGATCAAATTTGGTTCGGTTTTGATTTTAATCGGAAAAAAAGCGAACCAAACCGGCTATATGAGTAGCTATTTTAAATTTATTATTACACACACACACACACACACACACACACACACACACACACA
>MU787639.1:42089-62170 GCA_026770625.1 Nicotiana glauca | reverse complement strand
TCTCTCCTCCCTCTCTCTTATTTTGTTCAGAGAATGTGTAAAAATGAGGGGTTAGGGCATTATATTAGAAAGGGGATCGGGTTTTAAAATTAAAAAAATAGAAGCCCGGGGTAAAATCTGCGGTCGCATCTGCGATCACAGAGTAGACATGCGGTCCGCATAATGGACCGCAGAATTGCTCCTCAAAAACCAAATGTTCTGACACGATCTGCGACAAGAATGCGGTCCGCATTCATGTTCTGCGGTCGCATAATGCGCCGCAAAATTAACCACATTTTAACTTCAATTTTTTGACGAATCTTCTGTTGCACTCTGTGGTAGAAATGCGGTCCGCATTTCGATTCTGCGATCGCAGAATAGGCCACATTTTTGTCATCATCTTAGACCAATTTTCTGCTTCACTCTGCGGTAGGAATGCGGTCCGCATAGCTGATCTGTGACCGCATTCTTGGCCGCAGAAATGACAATTTTCTGGAAAAATTTATTCTTTTGATTTTTAAAGCTTAGATCACCACCGAGGGTCCGAACAAGAATTCTACACATTCCTAACACAATATTCGGACCTTGACGCTATGAGCTACTAGGTTTTAAGCACAAAATTTTTACAGGGCCTTAAACTCATGACTAAATATCATGAGTTTTATAAAAGAGGGCCCTTTTATATTTTGACACTTGATGAAGAAGACGTCTCAACTTCATAATGGTATTTATTATACGATAAAAGAAATAGGAACACACATGTTTCTTTTCAATAACTTGGACAAGTTTTCATTTCTGAACTTTGACAAGTTTTGAGTTATCCTTTACATGTATTTGAATTACATCTATAACTTTCTCGTAACTGTTTTTATTGTAACATATTTATACAAAAAGAAGAATAATAGATACGGGGGTTTTTCTTATAACCCGTTTTAGTACATAGTCTTTACCCTAACCATTCTGAGGTACCTTGGGTCCCCTTAACTTCAAAACATTAGGAAGGGTTTGAGAAGTGATACCATTGTTCTCATGGGAAAGAACACTATGATGTATGCTATGACTCCTTAACTTCCACTCCGTACTTGACTCTTCTTAGGCTTGATTTTTACTCAATCTTCTTGCCTTTTATATACACGTGACTGTATATTCTATGTAGTCCCCCAAGTGTTTGAGTGTTGAAGTATGAAGCCTCGAGCACTTGATAGTCACTTTCACCTGGTTCTTTTCCTGAAAAGGAAATACATACGGGACTCGGGGGTGCGATTATAGATGAAGACTGCTCAGCCCGTTATATTTCTATCAGAATAATTGTAACCTTGGGCCAGGAATTTTAGTTTATTCCATTTTGCCTTAGAGGTCGTGACTCATCATTTAGTACGGGTGAGCATTTTCCCTAGCATCTAAAATCGTTATTAAAATTTTAAAAATTCAAAAAATATCATTTAACATGGCGATACCTGATCGTGAGTTTTCCCTTAGAAGTAGTATCTCTTCAAATGAACAACATTCCAGTGTGAAGGAAGTGTCTTCCCGTTCATTGTTTCCAACTCATATGCTCATTTTCCTGCAATATCGTGAACTCTGTAGGGTCCTTCCCAGGTGGGACTTAGTTTGCCCGCATTGGCTGCCTTTGTAGATTGAAAAACCTTTTTAAGCACGAAGTCCCCAATTTTG
The DNA here is from genome assembly GCA_026770625.1 of Nicotiana glauca. Lineage (NCBI taxonomy): Eukaryota > Viridiplantae > Streptophyta > Magnoliopsida > Solanales > Solanaceae > Nicotiana > Nicotiana glauca. The sequence goes on along the minus strand of MU787639.1, from coordinate 60,517 downwards.
AAGTATCTCAGACGTGCTTTCCTGTTGTAATAATGTTCGATCACTTGTTTTTGTGCGGCTATTCTTATTAACGCAGCTTCTCTCCTGCCTTCTAATAAATCTAAATTGACCCCCATCTCTTCGTCATTAGACTCTTGTGTTGCTTGCAAGAATCTTGTACTTGGTTCTCCTATTTCTACAGGGATTAGTGCTTCAGCTCCATAAACCAAAGCGAAGGGTGTTTCACCTGTACTCATTTTTGTTGTTGTGCCATATGCCCACAAAACTCCGGGTAACACTTCAGGCCAATTTCCCTTTGATTCCTCTAATCGCTTCTTTAAATTATTAATGATCACTTTGTTTGTTGATTCTTCTTGTCCATTACCCACTGGATGATAAGGTGTAGATGTAATCCTTTTTATTTGCGAACTCTCAAGAAACTCTGTGACTTGAGCTCCGATAAATTGAGGACCATTGTCACATACGATTTCCTTTGGTACACCGAATCGGCAGATGATATCATGCCAAAATGAAGTCCTTGACCTCCTTTCTTGCACCTATTTAAATACTCCTGCCTCCACCCATTTAGTGAAATAATCAGTAAGTACGAGAAGAAACTTTACCTGTCCTTTTGCTTGAGGAAATGGTCCAACTATGTCCATTCCCCATTTCATGAATGGCCTCGGCGCAATAACCGGATGTAATAATTCTGTTGGACGGTGCATATTGTTACCATATCTTTGACATTTATCACATTTAGCCATGAAACTTTCCGCTTCTTCTTCCATTTTGGGCCAGTAGTACCCTGGCATAATCAGGGTTCTAACCAGTGATCTTCCTCCTGCGTGGTTCCCGCAATGACCCTCATGTATTTCCCTCATTACATATTCCGTCTGAGGAGGTCCGAGGCATCTTGCTAAGGGGCCACCAAACATTTTACGGTAAAGTTTGCCATGTTTTAAACAGTAGCGAGCGGCCTTTTTTCGAAGTGCGTATGCTTTCTTTTTGTCATCAGGGACGGTACCATACTGTAAAAAAGCAGCAATTTTGTTTCTCCAATCCCAAGTTAAATTATTAAAATTTACCTCGTTCTTATCAGGTTCTAGAACTTAATGAAATAGATGAATGACTGAGGCATTTGCATCATTTGCTACATCTGCTACAGATGCAAGATTGGCTAAGGCATTTGCTTCAATGTTTTCATCCCTTGGAATTTGGATAACCTTCCAAGTTTGAAATTGCTTTATCAGTTCCCGTACCTTTTCCAAGTGTTGTTGCATCCTTGTTTCCCTAGCTATATAAGTCCCCAAAATTTGATTAACTACCAACTGAGAATCACTTTTGATCACCACTTGACTTATACCAAGTACTCGTGCCAATTCCAAACCTGCAATCACAGCTTCATATTCTGCTTCACTATTAGTTATGGAATGACATTTAATAGCCTGTCTAATAGTTTCGCCTGTAGGTGGTACTAAAATGATTCCTAATCCAGCACTATTTATGTTAGATGAAACATCAGTGAATAAAGTCCATGTTCCTGGATTATCCCCATTAAGTACCTGAACTTCTTTTTCAGCTTCTAACTGCATCCCTTGACTAAAATCAGCCATGAAATCAGCTAATATTTGTGACTTTATTGCTGTTCTAGGTAGGTACGTGATTTCATTCACTCAGTTCTATGGCCCATTTGGCTAACCTTCCTGACAATTCATGTTTATACAATATACTACGTAAAGGGTATGCAGTTACTATAACAATGGGATGACATTGAAAATATGGTCTTAACTTTCTAGATGCCATGATTAAAGCAAGTGCTAGTTTTCCCAGTTGTGGATACCGTGTCTCTGTATCTAATAAAGATTTACTAACATAATAAATAGGATATTTGCTTACCCTGTTCTTCACGAACCAAAACCGCACTTACCGCAACTTCTGAAACAGCAAAGTAGATAAAAAGTTTTTCCCCGGCTTTTGGCTTTGCTAGCAAAGATGGATTTGATAGGTAAATCTTCAAACTTCTAAGTGCTTGTTGACACCCTTCATCCCACTCAAAATGATCCTTCTTTTTAAGTTCTGAGAAAAATTTAAAATATTTTTCCGATGATTTAGAAATGAATCTTCTCAAAGCTGCGATTCTTCCCGTTAGTCTTTGTACTTCTTTATTGTTTGAAAGTATATCGGGGATTTCTTCAATGGCCTTAATCTGTGTAGGATTTACTTCAATACCATGGTTAGAAACAAGAAAACCTAAAAACTTACCTGATGCCACACCAAATGCACATTTTTCCGGATTCAACTTCATATTGTATTTTTGCAAAATTTTAAAAGTTTCAGATAGATGCGATATATGATCTTCTGCATGCTGAGTCTTAACTAGCATATCATCTATATATACTTACCTAAATGTTCTTGAAACATTTGGGTGACTAACCTTTGATACGTCACTCCTGCATTCTTAAGACCAAAGGGCATTACCTTATAACAATAAGTCCCCTTGTCTGTTATGAAAGAAGTTTTTTCCTCATCTTTTGGATCCATTTTCATTTGATTATAACCTGAATATGCGTCTAAAAAACTTAATAGCTCATGCCCTGCAATAGCATCAATTAACTGATCGATGTGTGGTAAAGGGAAAGAATCTTTTGGACAAGCTTTATTAAGGTCTGTGTAGTCTACACAGACCCGCCACTTACCGTTCTTCTTAGGAACCACGACATTGTTAGCTAACCAGTCAGGATATTTTACCTCACAAATTGAACCTATTTTCAGCAATTTTTGAACTTCCTCTTGAATCACCTTAATCTTGAAAGTTCCTTACTTTCTTTTCTTTCACTTGATTGGAGGGTATGAAGGATCTTCATTTAGTTTATGAGTTACAACCTCCGGCGGTATCCTTGTCATGTCAGAATGGGTCCAAGCAAAATAATCTGCATTAGCTTTTAAAAATTGAATTAACTTCCGCTTTACCTCCGGGCTGATATTGGCTCCTGTATACACTTTCCTCTCAGGCCAGTGTATAAATTAAACCACATCCTCTAATTCCTCAATGGTTATTTTGATGTTGTCGTTCTCCTCTGGCTCTTGAATGGTATCAGGTATTGAATCCATATCTATTTTCTCTTATTCAGTTGAGGTCGATGTCGTATCTCCCCCTCCCCCCCCAAAATTCTGTAATTGCTATTTATCTCCACCCTTATCAGTTGAATTTGCAACGGAATTGATGCTTCTAGGAGTTTGTTGATCGCCTTTGATTTGACATATTCCCCAAGGTGATGGAAATTTAATAACTTGATGTAATATTGATGGAACAGCATCCATGTCGTGGATCCAAGGCCTCCCCAAAATCATGTTATAAGCCATTTCCATATCTACAACTTGAAATTTGGTATTTTTCACAACGCCTCGTGAATGTAGTAAGGATTGCTTCTCCTTTTGTTATGACACTAGAGTTGTCAAATCCCGTCAAAGTATGCGCTTTTGGGATTAATTTATCCTCAGCTTGCATCTCGCGCAATACTCGCATCAAAATAATATTCACAGAACTGCCTGGATCAATCAAAACTCATTTCACATTAGTGTCATATACAAGTAAAGATATTACCAATGCGTCGTTATGTGGAGCTAAGAGACCCTCAGCATCCGTATCGTTGAATGTAATATTCTCTTCTTCTAGCACCTATTGCAACCGCTTTTCATGAGTGATTGATATCTTGGAGGTTTTATTAGTTGCGGTATATGAAACACCATTGATATCTTCTCCCCCACTTATAACATTAACGATTTTTTTGGGCGAGGGCGGTTTTGGAGGCTCCTGTCTGTTCTTCATATACGCTTGTTTGCCTTTCTCACTAAATAGCTCAGTGAGAAACCTTTGCTTTAATAAATGATCAACCTCACCTTGCAAAAATCTGCAGTCTGCGATTTTATGCCCATGGTAGTTGTGAAACTCGTACCAATGATTAGGGTTACACCGATTTGAATTTGACCTCATCTCTTTTGGCCATCGGACCTTATATCCCATGCTTCTCAAAATAGCTACAAGCTCGAAGGTACTTACGTTGAAATTATAACCACCGAATCTTGCCTTTAAACTTCTGTCATCATCTTGTGACTCATGATTGTTTCGCTCGTTCTTAAATCTTGATGAGGAACTTGACTCATTGTTTATAGATTTGTGATTTTACCTTTGATTATCTGGCCTTGATCGTGAGTCTTTTCCCGTAGGTCCCATGTAAGGCTCGTATCTATTTTTACCGGACCTCCTTTCATTTTCTGCACGTCTCGAACTTACCTTTTCCTCTTTTTGGAATCGTGGAACAGTGTCCTCTTCAATCCGCAACTTCGTGTTGTACATGTTATAAACATCATTCCACGTTGTAGCAGGGAATTCTCGAAGGCTTTCCATGAATCTCCTTGTGGCCTCCGAGCTTCTTTCGTTTAAACTACTTGTGAAGGCTATAGCTGCCCAGTTGTCAGGTACACGTGGTAAAGTCATTATTTCAGGTTGAAATCTATCCACGAAATCTCGAAGTAGTTCTGAATCTCCTTGCTTGATTTTGAAGATATCCTCCATTTTTTTTTCTATCTTTTGAGCTCCCGAATGTGCTTTGATGAAAGAATTTGCAAGCTCAGCAAAAGAATTTATAGAATTTTTGGGTAAGAGAGAATACCAAGTTAGTGCCCCTTTGGCAAGTGTTTTACCAAGTTTTTGACTAATACCGATTCGATCTGCTGTTTGGTCAAATCATTGCCCTTCACGCCAGTTATGAATGCTGTCACGTGGTCTCGTGGATCAGTTGTTCCATCATACTTTGGGATATCAGGCATCTTAAACTTCTTTGGAATTGGAAGGGGAGCAGCACTTGGCTTCCAAGGTTGTTGTGAATATTTATCCATATCCACTCCTTTGATTACAGGTGGAACTTCGGGTATTTGCTCTATGCGGTCATTTTGCTCCTTGAGCTGACTCTGCAGGGTTAGTACTAAATTTTGCAAATGAGAATTAGCTGAATTACCTGGTTCTCCCTCCTATGATTTACTGGGGGTTCCTCCATTTCCTGAATTAACAAGCCCAGAACGAGGATTCTCCAATGTGTTGTTATTGGGTGTAGGTGTAGGTGGTGCAGCGGGTAACTGACTAACTAGAGCCTGAATAGCTTTGTTGACATGTGCAGCAATTGCTTTTTGTAAAGCCTCATCTACCCCTTCAAAATTCTCAGATTGTTCTTGTCCACCAGCATGAGACTCAGGAGTGACTTCACGAGATTGCCGTGGTGAAGGGACCAGGTGAACATTTTGTAAATCTCCCTGAACTTGTTGGTTTTGATTTACCTGATTTCCTTGAGTGTTATCATTGTTGTTTTCCATAGTCGATGGAAATAGATTATCAGATTCCCGGTAACGGGACCAATTTTTTTAACCAAAATTTCTTGGCAAAGCTTGAATTTAGAAGAACCGGGTTACTGATAATCGAAAAAAGAATTTAAATAAAGAGACTTGGAAATGATATCAACAGAAAGTAAGAAAATTAAGATATATTGCAATAGTAACTCCTGCCACAACTGATTACATATTTCTCTTTTTATAGGTACCTTTGAGAATCTCTAGTAACGTACGTTATGCCTAAGCCATAATGAGGCTATTATGAGTATTTAATAATATTAAATGCTGCGTTACATAATCATTGTATTGAATGCATATATTCCTTAACGGCTTCAGTGTTTAATGCCGTATTTTCCCTTTTTTCTTTAACCAGATTAATTATTCTCATCGCTCGTGTGTAAATAGGTTTGAATAGGAACGGGGCGCTGAATTTAAACAGGGACAGGGTGTTGAATCTCTCGTCTTGTTCCTCTTCCTTCCCGTAGTTGTTCACAACCCTTGAACTGTGGTTGATCATAATTTATTAACCATTCCACGTGTCATGCAACGTCAACATGTATATGAATACTATTTTTTTCCAATACAGTTGGGAGAATTGGTCCATGACTGACAATTACACATAGGTCAAAGTCATTTTCCTGAAAAAATATTTCCATACATAGCTTCCATTCATCATAGTGGTATTCATCAAACAAAGGAGGTCTTCTAATGTGCATTCCAAGCTGTATTGGGGTTCTGTCTTTATAGCTTGGTGTTCATCAATTAAAACATAGAGATTTATAGCCTTATCCTCCTTCTTCCTCTTGATCACTTCCAATGTCCTCATATACTGTCAAGAATACCTACTTTATTGCTTCAGTAAATTCTTTGCCTAGGATTTTTCCTGTTGGGACACTTTTCTCTTATCTACTCCCATTTCTCTTTTTTTGCTCATTCTTTCCTCCGCTCTATTTCCCACATTGGGCAGTCCTTCACCATATGATCTAGCTTGCCACACTTATAGCACCCATCATAATTAGCTCTGTTGATCTGCTTGGGCTTACTACTAACCACTCTCTTGGATTCACTTTTAGAATTCTTCATGAACCTCTTAAACTTGTCAAACATTGCTAGATTTATCATCCTCATACGCTTTAAGAACCAAGATCGTATCCTTCTTTGGTTCTTTCTTGCACAGTTCTATCTTTCTCATTTCATAAGTTTTAAAGTTTTCAACCAACTCATCAAGTGAGATTTTGTCCATTTCCTTGGATTCCTGGATTGCAATGACTTTTGATTCCCATGAAGCTAGAAGGATTCTTAGAACTTTTCTAACCATCTATTCTGAGGTAAATACCTTTCCAAGTGATTTCAGTTTATTGGTTATTATTGTGAACCTAGTCATCATATCGCGGATGCGCTCAAACTCCTTCATGAAGAAAAGCTCATAGTTTCTCATGAGTAGCTCGATCCTTGATCTCTTTACTTAGTTTGTTACTTCATGAGCAATTTGGAGTGCATCCTATATCTGTTTCGCATTAGAGCATACAGAAATTCTATTGTACTTATCAGGATCAAGTCCACATATAAGGATTTTCTTAGCCTTTTCATTCTTCTCCATCATTCTGAAATCTGCTACCACAAATTCGGAAGGGTCCTTCGGAACTGTTTCATTTTGTGCATTTTGTTTAGTAGGAACCAAAGGACCTTGGTTCACTATGGTTCATAGTTCATAGTTCATAGTCTTCAACTGTCAGGAAGTCTTCCATTCTTGCTTTCCACCAATTGTAACATTTTCCATTGAACAGGGGTGGCCAGGTAGATGATTGTCCTTCAATAATTTCGGGCGGAAATTCCTTTTTTTTCTTCAGTTTTTAGTAAAAAAAAAATTCTAGAAAAATTGCTTTGGAAAATTATTTTTTGGGTATGAATAATGGGTCTTTTTAATTAATTAAGAAATATTTAGAATGTGCCAACAAGACGATGACACGTGTCCCTCTGTTAACTCAAAGGGCATTTGTGAGCCAAAAACATTACCGTAAGGATATATTTGGCCCAATAGGTGGATGAAGGATATTATTGTACCAAAACGAATAGTTCAGAAGCACATCTGACCCTTTTCCGTATATTTTTAATTATTGTTTGATTGCTTGAATTTGTTGGAGGAGTTTTAACTTTCAATTTTATTCATTATCGTGTTTAATCAGAAGAGAAGTATAATATTGAATAGTGTTGCAATATGGAGCTTGCCGACGCATGCAAACTTATCCCTTGATCAACTCGAAATCTTTTTGTCATGGGAAGCTTTTTGCTGGAGATTTTAGGGTAGAAGAGAGAGAATCGTTAGTTAGGTTATAAACCAGAAGTGATAGTGATATGTGGATAAGAATTGAGGGTACAAAAGGATCAATTATATATTCTTGTGACATGATAGTACAGTACAAAGTTTTAGAGATGAAAGAGTAGGGTATACTACAAAATTAAAGCTGTAAGTCCATGCAGTGAGGATAGCGAGGGGACCTTGGTTTGAAGAGGAGAGTTGTAATTTGCCAGGACATTTGATAAGAACCATCAATTTGTCGAGTATTGAGTACGAATGATTCTCATGTTTCCTTAAGCCAACGCAATACTATCGTCGTTTGGTACGGTGCATTAGATAAACTAATTAATGTATTAATTTTGTGTATTAATAATATATTATTTGATAGGGTATATTAGCTTTGTGTATTAATAATATATTATTTGGTAGACATTTTGAACTCATGCATTACTTATGCAAACATTAGTTATACATCCTATTTGGTATTATCCTATGCATAACTAATGCATAGAAAACAATAGTATTAGCAATGCAATGGGTTTTAATGCATGCATTAGCTTAATTAAAGACAAAATTATCCTTCAAAATTTATGCTTGATTAAAATATTCTAGTTAATTAGTATATTAATACAAGTTTAAAATAATCCAAATAATGAGAAATAAAATTATATCCCTAGTAAATAAATAAATTCTTAGCATATTTTCTTTTTTTATAAATAAATATTTAATTTTATTTTACAATATATGTAGACAAATAAAATATTTTTTTTAAAACCTTTTCATATAAAAATATTTCTCAACATATGTTTCTTTTAAAAAGCTAGAGTGTGGACTAATTTTGAGGGCATTTTTGTTTACAAACAATTTTTTTAGAAATTGTGCAATGTTTTAATACATCAAACCAAACAATGGATAAGAAATATGTTAGCATGACTAATACCAGCATAACTAATACCATCATAACTAATGCAAGCATAATTAATATCAACATTACTAATACACCTTATTCAGTATTATTCTTATGCACCCTACCAAACGAATCCTTATCTTTTTCAGATGCTTACTACGTACTACTATTTCACTGTGTGCACCTTCATTCTTGAGCACTCTATAATAATAGGCAAAAGAAACCACACATTCAAATCCTTGATCATATTACACCAAACACTACGGAATATATTCATTCATCTTTTGCATGGAATAAAAAAATCCTTTGAATTTACATTTTAGGTGGTTTTCAAATTTTTCAAAATTTACATCACATATAACCTCATTTTATTCTCAAATCAATTACTGATAAAATATTTATAAAAAAACGTTTGAATACGTAACAAAATGGATCAAGATATTTAATATTTGCTGTTCTGCAAAGAAAATATTCCGTGGAGCAAATTAGGTTTTGAAAATCAAAAATGAAATCAAAATAGGAAAAAGAGGTATGAAATATTTATTTTAATATAATGCTATTGCTTGAGCCGATGGTTTTCTGAAAACAACATTTCTATCTTTAACAAGGTAAGGGTAAGGTCTGCGTAAATACTACGATCCCTAGACTTCATTTATGAGAATATACTGAGTATATCATTATTATTACTATGTTGTTGTTGTTGTATACTCCCTCCGGTTCACAATAAGTGACCAATTGCTTTTAGCACACCAAATACTAAATTCTATACAAAAATATCTACTATGACTAAACTACCCCTAATTAAACATTTAATGTGAGGAGTAAGAAATTTTTTTAGGGATATGTACATAGGAGTTATTTTGTAAAAAAAAATTAAATTTTTTCTTGATTACATAACTGGACACTTATTTTGAACCAAAATAAAAAAGCAAACTGGGCACTTATTGTGATCAGAGGGAGTATAATGCTAGTGACTGAAATTTGTTACTCCCTCCTATTCACTTAAGTGATTTTTGGCCTTTTTTTGTGGTCCACAATATCTATTTTTTTTTCCAGATATCAATAAGGAATTAAGTATTTCTTTCCAAAGTTACCATTGAAGTAAAGAGCCTAAGAGTAGTTTGCTATATTTTCAACGAGTAAATTAAGGTTAATGTGATCAATTTCAATGTTAATTAATGCTACTAAAATATGAATCCTTAATACGTATAAAAAAGCCAAAAAAATTACTTAAAGTGGACCGGAGGGAGTAGCTATTAGAAAAAGTCTTTAGTACTCTCTCTGTTCACCTTTACTTGTCCAATATTCTTAAAATACATTTTTACTTTTACTTATCACTTTTAGCATATCAAGAGAAGACAAAAAAAATTCCTGTTATATTTATAATATTAATTACTTATTTTAAATTATTAATTATTTATTTAAATTTAAATAAAATATAAATTATATTTTATTTTATTTTTGAAAGGGTGTGGGATGGATAAGTAAAAGTGAATGGAGATATTATAAAACACACACCGGAGTAACAATATTTTAAATAGAGGCTTGCATCGGTAGACACAAAGTATGTGTATGCGTGAGAAACGAATTTCTCGAATAAAGAAAAGGAGGTGATGTAATGGTGTGTATAAGTAACCAATAGGGGTAGTATTTTGTAGCGGAGTTAAGAGCCCAAAACCCAAGGCCTCTGCCTTCAGCTTTGTTAAACGTGTAAAAACGACGAGCTTTTCTTTATCATCTTCCATCACGTGACCTGCTTTTCTGAGCGATATATACAGACTCAGCAACTCATTGATAGGGACTGAAAGAGAGAGAGAGTAAAGGGAAACAAATTTTTAATGAAGTAAGCATGAGTTCAAAAATATATAAAACGAAAAAAGTCTAAAAATATCACTCAACTTTTAGAAATGATCTATTTATATCATCTGTTAAAAAAATATTTATTTAATGCCACTGTCGTTATACATTTGGCTCATCCATGCCATTATTGACTAACGGCTCAATTTTTATTTTGTCCATCCATGCCACTGCCGTTAGTCAATAATGGCATGGATGAGCCAAATGTGTAACGGCAGTGGCATGAAATGAGCATGTTTTTAACGGATGGTATGGATAGACTATTTCTGAAAGTTGAGTGATATTTTTAGGCTTTTTCCGTATATAAAATCAAGTATATATAAATAATTGTCTACAATAAGTAGAAATAATAATGCTAGATGTTGTTTGATTGGTAGGATAAGGAATAGTCCCTCTGGTTCACAATAAGTGTCCAAATCGCTTTTTCATTTTGCTTTAAAATAAGTGTTCAGTCATGTAATCAAGAAAGAATTCAATTTGTTTTTACAAAATAACCCCTATGTACATATCCCTAAAAAGTTTTCTTACTCCTCACATTAAATGTTTAAGTAGGGGTTGTTTAGTCATAATAGGTATTTTTGTATAGAACTTAGTATTTTCTTAATGGGCGTGCTAAAAGCAAATTGGACACTTATTGTGAACCGAAGTGAGTAATAGTTTTGAAATAAAATATAAGATTATTTTATTTTTGGTTATATGTATTAATAGTCACAAAAATCATATTTGGACGCTATGAGCGAGTCGATAGTATTATGGCACGAGATTTATGTTGTGCGGTTATTATGATATGAATTGATGTTATGACACGAGGTTTATACCTTACAAAGTGTCACTACAACAATAATGGTCTAAAGCCACGCTACTTTTAGACAACGCCTGAAAAGTGTTTTTGGGCACACTTTTAAGGGTGGCCTTTGTATGGAGCTTTTGAGTGCGGAAAATTTGGCTACGCTAGTAGAATGTGCTCTTTAATTCATTAGGCCACACTTATACGTTACTAAATCATAAAATAATTGGCAACATTTACTTGAGTATGCGGCACTCTTTTTAAGCATGCTCTTATTATAATTGAAAAAATAACACTTTATAAATGTGCTCTAAAAATCCAACAAAATATTTGGCTAAAATATAATATTCCCTCCAAAAAAATATAATGTTCCCTCCGATATACTCCGGGCGAAATTTTATTTTTTTAATTTCAAAAGGGCAAAAGACTCTCCTCGCTATACTTTAGCAACACTCTCCTCGCTAAAATCTCTGTGGATTAGGGTTTCTGGCTTCAATTGTGGATACTGGCGAATCTTCCTAATTAGGTACTGTAGGTTAATTTCTACACCTTCTCACCCTACTTTGGGTAGTGTTACTATCGTCTAAAAGGAAGAATTCTCGTTTCCCCTTTTTCTTAGGTACTGTTTTGCACCTTCTCGCCCTTCTCGTTCCAGATTGAAGAAATTTATAAAGCTAGAGAAACGGGAATTCTTGCAATCTCAGGTTGGTGCTCTTCTATTTTAATATTTTACCATCTTATGGTCTCTGATTGTTGTAGTTACCTATCTAATTTGATACTTATTCCAGAAAAGAATGAACTATAGATTAATTATTCCTCTTCTATTCTCCAAGATTAGTAATTTATTTTAAAATCCTAGCAGATTTGTGAGCCTAATTCTACGAATCGGCTTTGTTATCTTTGAATTCATTCACCGATGGGACTTCTAAGTTTTAGTTAGACCAAAATCTAATATTTTCCTGGTCAGCTGCTTGTTAGATAGAATTTGTTTGGTTTGTGCTAAAGATATATGTCGTTTTCCATGGGGGAAGAATAGTGTAGTTTTCTGCTAGATACATATGCCATTCCTTGTTGAGGGTATAAGGGCATCCGAAAAGCTTATTAAAATTTTAAGCCAGCTCACCTATTGCCTTTATTTTTTTGATTGTATGCTTGGATCCTTTCAATTAGTGTTAGAGCAAGGTCATATGTTCATATTCCAATGGAAGCAACATGGTTGGTGGTGGGCAAGGTGGAGGATTTTTTTTTTTTTTTGAGGAATCAAATGTAACGAGTTAGGACCTGCCTCATGGCATTAGTATGCGGTCAAAATTATCATGTGAGCTCTTTCATATGTGCATAAGGAATTAAAGTTGCATCCTTTGGATTAATTTGTTGGAAAGTACTTGATTTAATCCTAAAGTGAGAATCATACCACTTGACCATAGCATCCAGTCAACGCAGTTGGATTTACCACAGTTGAAGGTTTGAAACTTACCATAGCATCCAGTAATTTTCTTTCCTCAAAAGTAATTGCTGGAGCGCCTGAAATCTGTTGTTGTTGTCCATTTTTTGTCACTGCGTTGACTGATTTTGGCATAGTTTCAATGTGCTGCTGCTGTCCAGGAGGTGAGTATGTTTCTAATTGTTGATCATCCCCTACCTTAGTGCTTGACGGGTGAAATGATGTAGTTTTAAGTTATTAGTGGCTAGTTTTCTAATGTAGTTTTAAGTTATTAGTGGCCAGTTTTCTTATACTAAATTTTAGTGTCTTATTCCTAATTGCTAAAATTTTCATAATGTTGTCAACTATATTTATTGTCTAGCATTATGTTCTTAGCGACATAGCATATTGGTGTAGAAACGCACAACTTAGCGCATTATTGCCTACGCTAAAGTGCCAAATAAGCCAGTAAAGAGCAACACCTTAGCTTAACCGAGATTCAGGGGCTTAGGTCTGCTCCTTTAAGCAATTCCTTCGTTCACTGAGAATGAATACGGTTAGATTATGCTGGATGTTGCCAATGAATTCCAGCTAGGAAGTAAAACGAAAGCTACAAAATGAAACTTCATATTAAAATGGTTATGATCATTGTCACTGAAAAATCTATTGACATTCTTGGCTAAATTTTGAGGTATGTTAAACATTTATTTAATCTGACTTGACTTGTTAAAACTTATTTTAGTGTTCGATCTATCTTGACTTGTAAGTGGTGTGTAATAATTTTTTTTGACATTCTGAACTTCAAAATCTCCAAAGTTCTGGAGAAACAACAGATGATGCATTTAGGGATGTATTTGGAAAGAAGCAGCCTAGTCGGTTAGATGCTATGGTAGATCGGTGACGACAAGATCTCTAAAAAATAAAGAAATCACCAAGCTTAAACAAAATCATGCCAACGAAATAACTTCTCTGAAGGAAGAAATGAAGGAAATCATGAGGGAAGAAATGCGATATTTTTTTAGTCAATTGGTGAAAAACAACCCTGGAATAGATTTTCATGATATACAAGGATGTATTGGATCTAATATTCCTTCACCGGTTGATGCAAGCAGTGCACGAGCTATGAGAAGCAAAAATCTACAACATTCTTCTGGTTCAACTCATGCTCCGAGTATTGAAAAAGTATTTATATTTTACAATTCCAAAAACTACCTCAATCTTAAGTAACTTACAAAATCATGTTTTCTATAAGTGTGTGATAAGAAACTGAATCTATTGCGATGACTAAGATTCTAGGGGTCATAATGTTTGAAAGTAGACTATAGAAAAAATATTTGCAGAGTTGGTTATTGGTATCTCAATAAGTATTTTGTATCTTTGAGGAAATCATTTTGGAACTGTGTTATCTATAAATATTTTAAGTTCATGTATAATGATTTCTTCATAAGCACACAAGGTTTAATGCAATGATTTGAGGCACAAAAAGAAAATATCAAAGATTTGCATTTGACAAGAGTATTCCAATCTTTTGAAGGGCTGTAAGTTGTAGCTTCTAACTTTTATACTATTTCATGTGTGTGTTGTTTCATAATTTTTTTATTGTGAATGTGTAGGAAAATACAGGTGATGCAATTGGAAATGGTGGCCACAAATCAATTTGAATCATTAAAGTAAACGGTGAAGACCTTTTGAACAAGATATTTATTTTTGTCGACACTAAATACGAGTACATTTGATTTTGTAGAGGTCTTTGCTAGTGAACTTCTTGAACCAACATTGCTTTATTACTATAGATAGTACACAAAGTGTGTTTCTTTTATTGAAATTTATTTCAAGTATATGCATTTGATTTATTTTTATTCTATTACTTATCTGTGTGTATGTGTGAGAGAGAACTTGATGCAAACAAATATAGTTTTTAACCACAAAATTGTGGCTAATATAAGTATTTGAAAAATAATTCTGTAGTGTAGACAAAATTACCACGCTTAGAAAGTGTGGCCATAGGAATTGTCAATCTGGCATTGTTAATGATAAATGTTGCTCTAGAAGCCACACTTTGTAAGTATAGCCTATAACGTGACAAAGATCACGCTTTATAAGTGTAGCATTATGTGATGACCCGCCATGTCATCATGCCACATAGGTGCCATTTGGCATTTATTAATGCCATGTGGAAGCTTACATAAGAAGAAGGCTAGTATTTGTAAGAAGATTCTAGAGAAGTATGGATATTTTCTTAGGAAGAACCTAGATCCTTATGGATTTGCTAGGAAAGTCCTTGGAATCTTTTAGGCTTGTAGAGAATTCTAGAGAAAGCCCTTATCTTGTAAATGTCAAGGACTTGTATAATAATTAATGTTTACACACTAGCCCATAGGAGACTAGTATATAAAGGGGGCCATTCATTTGTAACTCATCAAGCAAACATTTCAAATTCTCTCTAATACAAAGCTTTCTTTAGCAATTCTCTTGTGTTCTTTCTTCCATTCTCTTAGCAATCTTGAGTGTAGTAGGGCTGACTTGGCATAGCAAGAACGTGAGCAAGTTGTGCAAGATCGTGAGCAAGTTGTCAAGTGTCGCATGTGTACTTAGTTAAGGACGTGATAACGTGGTATCAGAGCGAAGGTTTTAACTAAGGGAATGGTGAACGACGAAGAAATTAACGCTGCAAACACCCAAGCCAATGTCATCCAGGATGCTGCTGGCAAGAGCGGCCGTAGCAAAAAGAGAAATGCCACCAACAAGAGCCAAGAGGTGACACCTGAGGTTGTGTCAAACGAAGGGCTTACATCCCAAGAACCATCTGCCACTGAGGCGAGCGAGGATAAAGTGGAGGTCCTTCCAGAGGAAGTCTCGCTCGGAAAAGAGTGGGTGATGAAGATGAACGCGGGGATAGACACCGTGGAGATCTTTGGCCAACGCTTGGGGAAGGTGGAAGGCACCCATAATGTTCTTAAGGGGCACACTCTCGAAGAGATTGAAAGTATCCGAAATGACTTGGAGGGACGTACACAGACTGAGATGGAACTAAGGCAAACCATCACTGCCTTACAGTGCAGACTTATAGAGGCTTTGAGTACTATCGATGCTATGAAGGCAAAGATAGAGTCACTCGAGGAGCATGTCAATGCTGGCGTGAATGAGGCAACCAACAATGTTGTGGTGACGAGAGATTCCAAGATCGAGACTCCCAAACCCCCAGTGTTCAAAGGTGTTCGTGATGCACAAGAAGTGGAAAACTTCCTTTGGCACTTGGAGAACTACTTCAGGCACGGCAAAGTGAGGGACGACGAGGCCAAGATCAACACTGCGGTATTGTACCTCTCAGAGACTGCCATGCTATGGTGGAGAAGGAAGATGGACGACGTGGATAAAGGTCTATGTACTATTAGCACATGGGATCAGCTCAAAGCCGATTTCAAGCGACAGTTCTTTCCAAATAATATCTTGTATGAGGCAAGGCGCAAGCTTAGGGAATTGAAGCAAACAGGGAGCATACGTAACTATGTCAAGGAGTTCACTACCCTTATGCTTCAAATCCCCAACCTGACCAATGATGACTTGTTGTTCCACTTCATGGACGGGTTGTAAAATTGGGCTAAACAGGAGTTGTAATGCCGACAAGTCACTGATATAGACCAAGCCATAGTGGAGATCGAATCATTGATGGATTTCAGGCATGACAAGCACGACAAAGGCAATGGAAAGGAGTCAAAGTTTAACAATGTCAAAGGTGGGGGGGATCGTGGCAAAGGCAAGGAGATACATCAACAATACTCCAAGACTCAAGATTCCAAAAAGTCGAGTGGTCGCCAGGGCTACGCCGAGAAGAAGGCACAGGCCGAGAAGAAGGGATGCTACATATGCGGAGGGCCACACGGCTTCAAAAATTGTCCCGACCTAAAGAGCCTCGTGCCATAGTCCGTGAACGAAAGGAGCAGCCGCAAGGAGAGAGTTCGGGAACCGCACAGTTGGGTATGATCGGATTGTGTGGTGTCGTCACAAAGCAAGCTATCCAACCTACCGAGAGTGGCAATCAGTACGTGGATCTCACCATCAACAACAAGCCTACTCGTGCAATAGTGGATACTGGAGCAACTCACAATTTCGTGACTGAGGCTGCCGCTAAGAGACTAGAATTGAAGCTTACCCCAACTAACTCTCGCGTCAAGACCGTGAATGCCGAGGTACAAAATGCTCGTGGGTTAGCTAATGGAGTAGGTATCAAATTGGGAGCTTGGAAAGNCCTACCTCCAACATCTCTTGGTTATGGAGCGAGAAGGAGCTTGCATGGTACCTACAATGACTATGCCACACGGACAGATCAGAGCACAAATATCAGCTATGCAGGTTGTCAAGGGGATCAAGAAGGGGGAGCCAACGTTCGTGGCAACCATTGCAAGTCTAGAGGAAGACAAGATTTTCCAAGATACATTGTCGCCTTGCATAGAGAAATTGCTTGGGGAAAACAAAGATGTCATGCCCGAAGAGTTGCCTAATCACTTGCAGCCTAGGCGAGAGGTAGATCACAAGATTGAGTTGGAGCCAGGGTCTAAGCCACCCGCATTTGCCCCATATCGTATGGCACCGCCCGAGCTAGAGGAGCTCAAGAAACAATTGAAAGAGTTGTTGGATGCTGGTCATATTCGCCCATCAAAGGCACCTTTCGGCGCACCAGTATTGTTCCAAAAGAAGAAGGATGGATCACTGCGCTTGTGCATAGACTAACGAGTAATTAATAAGGTTACAGTGAAGAATAAGTACCCGATCCCGCTCATTGCTGACTTGTTCGATAGACTTGGGCAAGCCAAGTACTTTACCAAGGTGGATCTTCGAAAGGGCTACTATCAGGTTCGCATTGCTGAAGGGGATGAGCTAAAGACAATATGTGTGACAAGATATGGAGCCTTTGAGTGGTTGGTGATGCCTTTCGGCCTAACCAATGCACCGGCCACATTTTGCACCCTTATGAACAAGATTTTTCATCCCTACCTTGATCAGTTCGTGGTAGTCTACCTAGATGACATAGTCATCTTCAGCAACACCTTGGAGGAACACATGGAGCACTTAAGGAAAGTTTTCCAAGTCTTGCGGGAGACGAGCTATACATAAAGAGGGAGAAGTGTGAGTTTGCACAATCAAAGGTGCATTTCTTGGGCCATGTCATTAGCAATGGCGAGTTACGCATGGACGAGGCTAAGGTACGTGCTATCCAGGAGTAGGAGGCACCTACAAAGGTAACAGAGTTAAGATCCTTCCTTGGCCTTGTTAACTATTATCGTCGGTTCATCAGTGGCTACTCAGCAAAGGCCGCAGCATTGACCGAGTTGCTAAAGAAGAACAATCCATGGGTTTGGACGGAGCATTGTCAAAAGGCATTTGAAGACCTTAAGGCAGCTGTAACAAAGGAGCCAGTCTTGGCATTACCTGACTCTGCCAAGACATTTGAGGTGCGCACATATGCCTCAGACTTTGCCATTGGGGGTGTCCTGATGCAGGATAAGCATCCTGATCACGCCCAACTCTAGTCCTAAAAAGAATAAGCGGTCGCTGCAAATATAATCCGGTCAAAAATTTGATCACGCCCAACTCTAGTCCTAAAAAGGATAAGCGGTCGCTGCAAATATAATCCGGTCTAAAAGTCCGGAGTCGAATCCCACAGAGAACTAAGGTTTAGTTGTATTTGTTTAATATTACTAAAACAAGATTGAAAATAAATAAACAGCTGAAAACTAACTATGCTTGAATTGTAAACAATTTGAATAAAGCTCTAAGGTAATGGTTTTCT
>MU787639.1:20802-39867 GCA_026770625.1 Nicotiana glauca | reverse complement strand
AATGTGGGCTGGTCATCCAGGTCAACGTCGCACTAGGGCCTTGGTTGAGTCAGTCTACTATTGGCCACGCATGCGAGATGACATAGTGTGCTATGTGCAGACTTGTCTTGTCTGTCAACAGGACAAGGTTAAACAACAACAACCCGGAGGACTTTTGGAGCCACTACACATTGCAGAGCGTCCATGGGAGAGCATGACTATGGACTTTATCACTTGCCTACCGAAGTCCGACGATTATGGTACTATTATGGTGGTCGTGGATAGATTTTCCAGATATGCCACCTTCATGCCCGCCTCACCAGGTTGCACTGCCAAGGAAGCCGCCAAGCTATTCTTTAAGAACGTGGTGAAGTATTAGGGCTTACCAAGGCATATTATCAGTGATCGAGACCCCCATTTTACTGGAAACTTTTGGAGAGAGTTGTTCGACGTACTTGGCACGGAGCTGCACTTTTCCACTAGTTTCCACCCACAGACAGATGGACAAACGGAACGGGTCAATGCCTAACTAGAATGCTACCTGAGGCATTATGTAAGCGCACATCAGAAAGATTGGGCAAGGCTCCTAGACATCGCCCAATTCTCTTATAACTTGCAGCGGAGTGAGTCCACGGGGCGGACACCATTCGAGATAGCTACAGGCCAACAACCACAAACTCCACATTTATTACCAGCCGCATTCGAGGGAAAGAGTTTGGGGGCTTATCATATGACTAAAGGATGGGAGGAATAGCTCGACACTGCTAAGTCCTACTTGGATAAGGCATCTAAGAAGATGAAGCAGTTTGCGGACCGGAAGCGATGTCCCACAGACTATAGAGTTGGGGACATAGTCATGGTGAAGTTTAACCCAAGGCAGTTCAAGGCACTACGGGGCATGCATCAAAATCTGATTCGCAAGTACGAGGGGCCATTTAAAATCATCGCCAAGGTAGGCAAGATCTCATACAAGCTTGACATGCCATCATATCTTAAGATCTACCCTGTCTTCCATGCCAGCATGCTTAAGCCATATCATGAAGATAAGGATGATCCGAGTAGAGGCCAATCAAGTCGGGCACCAATGACTATCACCGCCTCGCATGATTGGGAGATTGAGGCTATCATAGATTACCAGGCCAGGCAAAAACAAGGGCAAAAAGCCACCGCTATGTTCCTCGTCCATTGGAAAGGGCAATCACCGGAGGAGGCCACGTGGGAACGATATGAAGACTTGTGGCAATTCAAAGATAAGATCTGAGAGTTTATGCAACAGCATTGCGCCGCGGTCGTCGCAATATTGGGTAGGGGAGAGTGTGATGACTCGCTATGTCATCATGCCACATAGGTGCCATTTGGCATTTATTAATGCCATGTGGAAGCTTACATAAGAAGAAGGCTAGTATTTGTAAGAAGATTCTAGAGAAGTATGGATATTTTCTTAGGAAGAACCTAGATCCTTATGGATTTGCTAGGAAAGTCTTTGGAATCTTCTAGGCTTGTAGAGAATTCTAGAGAAAGTCCTTATCTTGTAAATGTCAAGGACTTGTATAATAATTAATATTTACATACTAGCCCATAGGAGACTAGTATATAAAGGGGGCCATTCATTTGTAACTCATCAAGCAAACATTTCAAGTTCTCTCTAATACAAAGCTTCCTTTAGCAATTCTCTTGTGTTCTTTCTTCCATTCTCTTAGCGATCTTGAGTGTAGTAGGGCTGACTTGGCATAGCAAGAACGTGAGCAAGTTGTGAAAGATCGTGAGCAAGTTGTCAAGTGCTGCACGTGTACTTAGTTAAGAACTAAGGACGTGACACTTATGTCACAAAAGCGTGGCTATATGGAAAATATAAGTGTGACCTTTGTACCGTATCAGCCACACTTTTAAAGTGTGGCTTCTAAGGCAACACCTACAAAGCGTGGTTAATAGTCAAAGGTTACGGTACTTTAGGCCATCCCCAAAAAGCATTGCCTAAAATCGTAAAGTGTTAAGTGTTTCTATTATCATTGTACTCATTGTTTTTTATTTTCAGAATTTATTTATCTATGCTTCTAGTGATGCAAATTGACGTTCAAAAATGTAATTATGAAAGATTTTTATATGGGGTAAAATTGATTTATAATGAGTGGTCAAATGATAGCATGACACGTGGAACCAACCACAGGCAAAAGGCGAGTTAAGTAATAATCAGTACCAATTATGTCAATTGCAATCGACATCGGATAAATCCCAAAGGGAGCAGTCAACGGCAGGGGCGCATCTAGAGCAAACATTACGGGTTCCCGTGAACCCAGTAACTTTTGCATATATCATGTATTTGTAATAAAAAATTCATTAAAAGTATAAGAATATTTAGCTTGAAACTCAGTTCGTTGGTCAAGTTATCAAGTAAATTAACTTGAGATTGTTATAGAAACCCATAAGCTTAAAATTGCCTCTGGTCAATGGGAGCATATCGGGTATTTACCATTGGATAATATTCAATGAGAAAATATTCTCTAACATTGAATGAGCAACCGTTACAAAGAATATTCTCTGACATTAAATAAACAGCCGTTACAGAGAATATTTGTATCGATGGCGTGCCGTAACATATTCATCAATGACTCGTTTATTATCATTTAAGTGAGACTTTATCTTAGAATCCTGTTTCCCTAGGTATAACTATAAATAGCGCTCAACAACCACTGTAAGAGAGAAAATTTTTGGCAAAACATATGCTATATTTTACTTTCACTCTCAATTAAAATATTTTATTTGCTCTTTATCATTGTTAAAAAATAATATTTTTAATATCTCAAAAAAAAATATTCCATTTAATGTCTATGTTCATTCCTTGATATAATATTAATTGTTATTTATTATACAAATTAATTTTACAATACAATTATGAATAATAAAACTGATTTTGAATACCTATATATATGTGTATATATATATGAGATTTGAAGACATTTTGTATCCTTAAATGGTTTTACGTTTTGTTTTAAAGCCTTAATGATTTTCTATTTTGGACGTTACTTAGTCAAAAGCAAACTGACCAAACATCTTAATTGTATTGATGTTTCAAAACGTTTTGATTTTCTAAATGAAAACGTTTGTAACACTCATTCCATTTTGAAAATAGCCATAATGGTTTGGACGTTATCTGAAATATAGTCCATTTGATTTGGATTATATATATATTTGTGGTTTTCATCTTCTATGGTAGAGTGAAAAAAAAAAGTTAAAACTTTTTCTTCCCTTTTTTTTGTGCTGCGATTTCTTCTTATAAATCTTTATTGTTTCTGCTCCTAGTTATATTAGAAGAACTTGTTGAATCCTGGGGATACGCCTAATTTTATTAATCACGGTGTGAGCGAAATATCTTTAAGGACAGTGTCTTTAACACGCCTCAAGCTAAACCTTTTATTTTCCATAATCATCTAATTTTTTGCAACAATCTTAAGGATAAGGTTTGACATAGGTAATTGGTGATGGAACAACAATAGAAACAGTTAGGTGCAGCAGGTGTAGTATGTTAGACATACTATAATTTCTACTTTTTCTAACTAATTGTTTGATGTCTATGTTTCCTACAAGGAGGCAAAAGATTTCTGGGAATCAATGATAACAAAGTACACTGATGGAGATGCTACTAAACAAAAGTTTGTAATTGGAAACTATTACAAGTGGGAGATGACGGAGGACAAGGACATAAATGCACAAATCAACAAAAAACACAAGTTGATTGAAGATCTCAAATCTGAAGATATTTCTCTGCCCGAACAGTTTGTTGATGGTATGCTTATAGAAAAACTTTTCAAATCTTGGAGTGACTACAAACAACAATTGAAACACAAACACAAGCAATTGTCGCTGAAGTACTTGGTCAAGCATATTATAATTGAAAATATAAATCGCAAGCAAGTTGTTACTAACAAAGGAAAGGAGATTGCTACAAGAGGCAACCTGGTGGAGAACAATAATCGGCAGAACAAATCAAATAACAGGTATGATAAAGGAAATGGTTATAAGCCCAAGCCTTCAAGAGAAAAGGTAACTGCTTTGTATGTGGCAAACCTGGCCATCATGCTGCTCAATGCCGGAAGAGGGTTGAGAATGACAATCCCGCTAAGGCTAAAGTAAATTTAACTGAACCCAAAGCGGATGACATAATTGCTGCAGTTGTTTCCCAAGTGAACCTTGTGGCCAATGTGAAAGACTGGGTGTTAGATTCTAGTGCCATTAGACACATATGTGCTAAAAAAAAAGACTTTGTGTCTTACACCTAAGTTGAGGAATGAGAAGAAGTTGTATATCTTGGTGACTCAAGGACTACTCCAATTCTTGGAAAAGGCAATGTTCTTCTCAAACGCACATCTGGCAAAATTTTGGCATTGAATGACGTGTTGCATGTTCCTAGTATCCGAGCCAATTTGGTCTCTGTGGGATTATTAGGAAAAGTGGAGGTGAAGATTTCTTTTGAATCTGATAAGGTTGTGTTGACTAAGAATAATAGTTTTGTTGACAAGAGTTATTATAACCATGGCTTGTTTGTACTCAATGTTATCAATGAGAATGCTAGTACTTCTGCTTACTTGATTGATTCTTTTAATTTATGACATGCTAGATTATGACATGTTAGTTTATCTTATATTAAAAAAAATGCATTCTGAAGGTCTTATTTCAAATATTGATAAGTGTGAAGTTTGTGCAGAAGCTAAACAAACTAATAAATCATGTGCTTCAGTATTTAGAGAATCTGAATTATTAAGTTTACTTCACTAGATAACTCCGCCATATTCTCCACAGTCAAATGGTATAGCGGAAAGAAAAAATAGGACCTTAAAGAAAATGATGAATAGCATGATTGTTAGTTCTGGTGCTCCGAATAATTTTTGGGGTGAAGCCATTTTATCTGCTTGTCATTTACAAAATAGAATTCCTCATTAGAAAACGTTTAAAACTCCTTATGAGTTGTAAAATAGGTATCCACCTACTTTGAAATATTTGAAAGTGTGGGGGTGCCTTGCTAAAGTTATGTTGCCTGATCCTAAGAAAAGAAAAATAGGATTTAAAATATCTGATTGTATGTTTATTGGGTATGCTGAAAGCAGTGCAGCCTATATATTTTTAGTAGTCAAAAGTGATATACTTGAAAACAATACTATTGTTGAAACAAAAAATGCTAAACTTTTTGAAAATATTTTTTCTTTAAAATTTGAGAAAATTTCTAATGCTCCTATTATTCCAAGTAATAA
Organism: Nicotiana glauca; assembly: GCA_026770625.1. NCBI lineage: Eukaryota > Viridiplantae > Streptophyta > Magnoliopsida > Solanales > Solanaceae > Nicotiana > Nicotiana glauca. Next base: position 34,642 of record MU787639.1, on the reverse strand, counting down.
TATTTCACATGTTCCAATTGTTCAAAATGATTTTGAAGTGAGGATTTATATTCAAGGCATTGAGGTAAGTGTTTGGTCTAACCCTAGCTTGATGGACTAGGAGTTGAGTCTTATTTGATATTTGCTTCTTGTTGAGTACGACGTATAGGCATTGTGACGAGTATCTATATGTTGGTGTCTAGCATGACCGTGAGTCTTTAAATTGTGAATATTTTGATTTTGTTGTATTTTCCTTGCCTTGGTGATGATTCCTATTTGTTGTGAAAAGCTTGTGAAAGGAAATAGTGACCCATGAACAACGAGAAGCATTGGCTCAAGTTATATTACAATTGTGAACATATATGAAATGGTTAAACCCTTTGGAGTATTGGCTCAGGTGGTAAAGTGAGATAAGGAATAAAAGTGAAAGAAAGAGAAAGAGTATTTAATATATTCCCTTACCGGGATATTAGTGTTTATTGATTATTTTTCCTTGTTGGGACGTTGAGATTATTGATGTTGTGCTCTTACCGGAATTCAATTGTTTCAATTGTGTTCCCTTGCCGGGATTTTTATTATTATTTTGTTTTGTTTATTCCCTTGCCCTTGTTTGTGATTGTTGTTTGGGTGAGGAAGAGTGTTAAAGTATGAAGGGTGATGCCGTGTTTTGTTTGTCTATGTGACGAAAGAGTTTAAAGCACGAAGGGTGATACCGTGTATTATTTGCTTAATGTGAGGAAAGAGAGTAAAGCACGAATGGTGATGCCGTGCCGCACGATGTACCATTCCGTGCCATTTATATTGATTATATGTGAGGAAAGAGAGTAAAAGCACGAAGGGTAATGCCGTGAACATTATTATTATATCATTGCTTGGTGAGGATGATAGTAAAATCACGAAGGATGATGTCATGCACATTTTTATCATTATTTGCTTGGTGAGAATGAGAGTAAAAACACGAAGGGTGATGCCGTGCACTTATTGATTTCTGATTCTTTATTGATGTCTAGCTGTGCTACTTTCTTCGTTATTTGATGGTTTTTATTCAGAGTTGTTATTTTTTCCCACATCATGCTCCCCTCCGATATTGACTGGTTAATTTCTGTTATCTCGATTCCGCTGTATATGTGTATATACAACTGCACATGTTTATGTGGTAGTCCGGTCTAGCCTCGTCACTATTTCGCCGGGGTTAGGCTACACACTTACCAGCACATGGGGTCGGTTGTGCTGATACTACACTCTATGCTCTTTTTTGCATAGATCCAGGCATTGGACAGCAGCAGTAGCGTGGGAGTTAGCCTTCAGTCCAGCGAGACACCGAGGTAGCCTTGCAGGCGTCCGCAGGCCCGGCGTCTCCTCTATCTTTTATTTTAGTCTATTATCTCATTTATTCGAGACAAACAGTTTGTACTTTCTTTCAAACGATTGTATTTAGTATTCTTAATGGTTCATGAGTATGTGGCGCCAGTTCTTGGGTAGAGGTTATGTCGATTTTCTGCATTATTGTTCAGATTCGTTAATTTAAGACTTCCGCTTGTTTACTTTATTCCGTTATTTTCATGATATTTCTGTTAATTGTTAAAAGAAGTAAATCAGTTAACGAAAAAGGTAGTTAAGGGTCGGCTTACCTAGCTCTCATTAGTAGGCGCTATCACGACTTCTGAGGGTGGGAAAACCGGATCGACACTAGATTCGACGCATTATGCTCATTTGTGAAAACCCAAATTTTTTTATTTTATTTCATAATATTCTTTTTGAGCTACGTGGGGGATTGTTAAAAAAATAATATTTTTAATATCTCAAAAAAATATATTTAAATTAATGTCTATGTTCATTCCTTGATATAATATTAATTACTATCTATGATACAAATTGCTCTTATTATTTGTAACAGATTTTACAATAGAATTATAAAATAATAAAACTAATTTTGAATACCTATATATATGTATAAATGAGATTTGAAGACATTTTGTAGCCTTAAATGGTTTTACGTTTTCTTTATTAAAGCCTTAATGTTTTTTCGTTTTGGACGTTACTTAGTCAAAAGCAAACTGACCAAGCATCTTAATTGTATTGATGTTTCAAAACGTTTTGATTTTCTAAATGAGAACGTTTGTAACAGTCATTCCATTTTGAAAATAGCCATTATGGCTTGGACGTTATCTGGAAGATAGTCCATTCTATATATATATATATTTGTGTTTTTCATCCTTTATGGTACAGTGAAAATAAAAAAGTTAAAAATTTTTCTTTATTTTTTTTTTGTGCGGGGATTTCTTCTTATAAATTTTTATTGTTTCTGCTCCTAGTTATACTAGAAGAGTTTGTTGAATCTTGAGGGATACGCCTAATTTTATTCATCATGATATGTGCGAAATATCCCTAAGGACAGTATCTTTGACACGCCTCAAGCTAAACCTTTTATTCTACGTAATCATTTAATTTTTTGCAACAATCATTGCTTTCATTTTTGTCCTTGGAAACATTACGTTCGAAACCAGGCTTTGTCATCGTCTTCAATTTCAGTAGTTGATTCTCATGTTTAATATTATTTCTTTATTATTTTTTGGATCGAATCAGTTTATTGGTTGTTTATAAACCACATAACAAATTTAACTATACTGTTTTACGATAATTTTAGCGTTCTCTCTCTATTATATTATCCGAGTTTGAAAAAACTTTGGTATCAAATGATAAAATAATAATAAATCTATCATTCCACGGCATAATTGGTTGGTATGCAAAACTTGTACTGAGGAAGTTTGACAGCAACACTGGAATTTTTACTGTTTCAGGATACTATCTTGGTCCAATAAAATTAATAGGGCGATGATAAGGTTAAAAAAAAAAAGGTTCAAAGTCCAAAGCAGGTAAAATCCTATACATCCCTAGGGGCATATAATGGTTACTTGCCCAGAATTTAGATTCTCTCTCTCTCTCTTGCGTCAATAAGGAGACACAAACATTACAATAGCTGTAAATTACAGCCTGCTGCTTTTTCTCCTACACTGTCTATTGTCCCCATCAATTTTCCAGTACTACTATTCAAACTCAAGTTGATGAAGTTGTGAAACAGAAAATTAAAAAGGGGGTCCATTTTTTCTTTTTCTTTTCACTTTCTATATGATTTACAAGAACTCTCTGAAGTATTAAAAAGTGTGTGTGTATTTTGTGCTGGTATAAATAGAGGGAGCAACAAATAATAGTAATATGCAGCAGCACCTGATGCAGATGCAGCCAATGATGGCAGCTTATTATCCAAGTAACGTCACTACTGATCATATCCAACAGGTCTTCTTCTTTTCTTTACCCCCTTTAATTAATTTCTTCTTAGCTACTGCTATCTGTTCTTGATCTTCTTCTGCTTCTTTCTGAACCTGAAATCTGCTATTTTATCTGCTGCTATGTATATACGGTTGTACTACTTCTAGTTGTTTTCATAAGTTGGCTGCTAGCTATAAAAAGTTGCTTCCTTGGTTGGTAAGTCCTGCTAAAAGGGTAGGCTATGCTTTTGGAAGTTGGACCTTTTCTGCTCAAGGCTTATTGTGGTCATTAACAGGGACAAAATAACAAGAAAGATCTTGCTTTTAGGTTCTTGACTCTGTTGGCTAGATTTTTGCCTTTTCTTCTTGAAACTTATGCTGTTTCTACCTTTTTTCTTGTGTAAGCTTTCTTTTTCCACCTTTACATATATGCTTTTGTTTTTTAAATAGTTACCCTTTAATATGTGGTAACGTGGGAAAATCTTGTTGTTGTTACTGTTACTTTCTTTTCATTTTTAATTGGGCTGAGGGTCCATCAGAACATCAGAAACAGCCTCTTCAAGGTTAGGTAGGTCTTCGAGGTTAGGTAGGTGTAATGTTTGCGTACACACTCATTTTGTGGGATTATACTCAACTTGTTACATGGTTAATGTAAAGGGTGCCAGTTGAGTTGGTTGCTTTCTGCATAATGAGTAGCAAGTAGCAAACTATATATTGAAAGCTTTTCTGTTTCTTAATACTACTTTTAAAGTCTTCATAAATTCTTTATATTTCCTCCCATCTTCTCTCTTTTTTGTTTTTTATTATATTTATATGTACCACTGGTTGAGAAAAGATGTCGATGAAAACTTAGCTACTTATCTTGCATGAGTGCTGCAAACAAGTGAAATCTTTTTATGTCGAGTTTAAAAATCAGTTTCTCTAAGTTGCTTTTTACTATAGCTTTTTCAGTTGGTGACTTTTTTTAACTTCTGTATCAGCAATTGGTGACTGCCTTTCTTTTTAACAAACACAATTACTTGCCTAACGTTGCATAACATCATTATCTGCATATAATATGTGTATCAGTATATACGCTGAAGGGTTTTGTTGAGTAAATATTTTTCTGTCAACAAATCACTCCTTTGTCTATTTCACTGTTCTCAGAGTTGTTCATTAAAGATTGAATTTTTAAATATGTGAAAACTGTAAGTTTTTAGTTTGCAAAGTTCCTTTGTTTTCTTACTTGAAAAATATTTTACATATCAACAAGAAAAAGTTGTCAAAAACCTGCCTCTATTAATTTGTTGCAAGTACTCCCTCCGATGGTTTTTGTTGTCCACTTTTTACTTTTGCGCTCCCTTTATAATCTGGCCGAAATGCAGGGTAAGTCTGTGTACAATAGATCATTATAAAAATGCAGGGTAATATTATGTACAATAGATCCTTAAGGTTCAGCCCTTCCCCGGACCCCGCGCATAACGTGAGCGTAGTGCACCAGGCTGCCTGTTTTTTTACCCATAATAATGATAGAATTTCTATAAGTCTTAGCAAACAATTTGAGGAATGACTAGTTAATCATAATAAAACAAGAATAAAAAAATTGTTTTTTTCTTGATTTAGTATAGTGGACAAATAAAAGTGAAAATGTATTTTTAATATAGCGGACAAGTAAAAATGAACGCAGGGGTATATGTGTACCACCCTAGTTTTCAGTTGCTATAAATACAAATTTATAGAGATTCCCCGTTGAGATTTGAAAAGTATGTTCCTTACGGAGGTGGACCTATGTTATGAAGTGACACTCGGAAAGTTCAGCAAAATCTTCATGAATACATGTACGGAGTATATGTTTTTAGGAAATACTAATATATTAGTAGTGACACCCCGTATACAAAGTAGATTTTGGTTGAAAGCAAAAAAAAAGTGCACCCCCGACCATCAAATCCTCTATCCGACTCGGATTCCTTATGATACGGGCAGATCTCATATTTTTTACTTGGGGTTGGACAGTGTTTATTAGTAGTAATTTAGTATTGTACTTCTGAATTTTTACATTATTTGATGTTCACTTAGTAGTTGGCCTTATTCTTTTCCAATGTCAGTTCCTGGATGAGAACAAATCACTAATTCTGAAGATTGTTGAGAGCCAGAACTCTGGGAAACTAAGTGAATGTGCTGAGTAAGTTCAATATATAATAAGTTTAAAAGTATGGTGACATTCTTGAAACTTGATCATAGAAATATAAATTGGTGACAACTCTTTTGGTATGGCAGGTCACAAGCCAAACTTCAGAGAAATCTTATGTACCTAGCAGCTATTGCTGATTCACAGCCCCAGCCTCCTAACATGCATTCTCAGGTGAGTTTACATATCTTTTCATTTCCATTATCTTGATAATGCTCCTAAATATTTGAATCCCCTCATAAGAATCCTTACTGACGTCGAGGGGATTCAACCTTTCATATATAACTTGAAAAGTTTGTTTTTATCCTATTTGCACAGGATAGTTTCCCATTTTTAAGTTTTATTTTGCATGTTTGGTTTTGGGTTGCATTTTCGACTCAATTATTTGATGTGTTAATGGTCAAGTCAATAAACGGATCATAACTCAATCTGTTTAGAATTGGGCGGGTTATGTGTTGGTTCTGTCGCATCCAGTACCAGCTGAATCTTGTTATCATTCTTGAATAACCTTAACATGTTTGAAAATCCATTATATTCTAAATTTGACAAATCAATGTTTGATGGTGTGCAGTTAGCTTCTAGTGGGATGATGCAGGCGGGGCAACATTACCTGCAACAACAACAAGCTCAGCAACTAACAACACAGTCGTTTATGGCTGCAGCAAGATCCTCTTCCTCCTCAATGCTCTACGGACAACAACAACAACAGTCATTATCAGCATTGCAACAACAAGAAGCCTATCATAACCAACTCGGAAGTAGTAGCGGATTTCACATGCTGCAAAATGATAATACTCATAATTCCAGTACTTCACTTGGTTTCCCCGACTTTGGCAGAGGTGGAAATAAGCAAGACATTGGAAATTCTCTGTCTGATCAAGGACGAGGCGGGAGCTCGAGTAGCCATGGTGGTGAAAATCTTTACTTGAAAGCTGCTGATGATGGAAATTAAGTTAAGAATAAAAGGTTTTGTTATCAGTGAACTTAGAACCACGTTTAGCTAGCTAGCTAGGTGAGAAGTTAGAAGAGTACTGAAGAACTTTTGCTAAGTAATTCATGGGACTTATAATGTGTTGTGTAACACAATGGCTCTCTTTCTACTGTTGGACTTTTTGGTCAGTTTCTCAAATGTTTGAAACGCTGCACCTTCTGAATATCATGTAAATTTGTTAGGTCGTTTTGGTTTGCATTATTGCTTTCTTGATTTTCCGTAGAAATGAAACCACCACGTAGCCACTCTAAAGTGGATGTTTTTTAGGATTTAGCCGGTGTATCCTGAATTTTTGTTTTTCAGGACATAAGTGTCCCGAGTTATCCTAAAGTTAAAATTTTAGGACAAAACAAGTACTAACTAATCTCTAAATAATATCATTGAGAATGGTTATCTGTGGGCTTGCCCTTGATTTTTCCTCTATTGGGCTATTTGCTTGCTTTCTTGATAACTTTCTTGTATTAGCTGTTTTCTTGGGGGATTGAACCAAAATATGGAGGAAAAATTTATATTTTTATACTCTCTCAAAAATTAACAGTAGCCGGCAAAATATCGTTTTTGTATATATATATATTTGTAGTATATACAATAAAATACACATATTTTATATACTTTGGCTTGCAAACGTAATTCGTTTTGGTCGATTGGCTAATTCTATGTTTTGCCCAATACACAGAAAGAACCGCACAGGACAAACCGACAAAGTAGAGAAATTATACTTTGATCATTTGGTATTGACGTATTGCATTTCATTGCAAATGATATTTGTATTCCTGATCAATACAATTTTTGAGGGTGTGGAATCTACCTAAGACAAGAAGTGAAAATTTTCCACAGCAAGTGTTTACACAATGTCTCCTTTTTAGGCCATTATTTAGATTTTGTTCCTCTTCTTGCTGCTGCTGCTGTACCAAATATAGCCCTTGAAAACTTACCTTTTCGGACAACGTCAGAGTCGGGTATAACAATTGCTCGTATATACTGCCAACCTTGTAGAAAAACATTAGATTGGCGTCTAACATTCGTAATAACTTAGGAAATTTTAGACCACCTAAATATTTCTCCTTTATCCGCTAGATTGATCCAAAACCAACTTTAAACTTAGCCATAACCATTGAGCATGTAATTGCTTTAAGCCTGCTAGATGACGTTAACACCGTCTGTTAAGAAAAGGTGACATAACGCATTTAATTCATGCGTTATACCAAGTTTGGTTATATTTAAGGAAAAGTCTTGACAGCACACGGTTTGTGCAAATACGGAAAGGAAATCAATTAAACAGCCAGTAAATCCCAAGGTTTGAATTTGGTATGGATGAATCCAGTCAGAAAAAGTGGAGAAGGGCTTTACTTAAATAAAAATCAGTAACAATCATTTAAACCTAAAGAAAAGGATTCTGAATCAATCATAAGTTGGAAAACCTTTTTGAAAGAAAGAATTCATTACTCCTAAGTACAAATTTTAACAACAGAGGGTCCGATTCACGTCATATGAAGTCCGTTTCTTAACAAATTTTACATGCTCAACTAAAATACCATATAAGACTTGTACCGGGCTCCGCAACCATAATACACTGTTTGGGTTTTGAACTCAAATCCTCCATTCACGCAGGATTGAGGAAGAGTCATACCCTAAGAGGTGTGATGTAGATAGTCTACCTTGATACAAGCATTAATGGTTCATTCTATATCGCAAACGCATGTCCCATGAATCACATGAAGATAACCTTACCGTCTTTGGTATGATTCGAACATTGATTCTTTATATTTTTCTGATGTAAAACGTATGTATAGGAAAGTTATACTTCAAAACTTTCGAATTGAAGAACATAATTAACAGTTTGTTTGGACGGTTGTTATCTGCTATATTTTATAGTATTATTACTTTAAATATAATATTTATTTTAATTGTTACTTAAATTTTATTTTATTGTATCATTAAATCCGTCATTATGTAACCACAAAAAGTGTCACTTTATGAAATCATGGCCGATTTGTTGTGGTCGTGTCATTACTTTATTTTTTCCTCTCATGTTGCCCTTCATGTTATTAAATAATCCTATTTTATCCTTTACTCTACTTTTTATATAATAATTCTACCTCATATTTTACTTTTTCTTTATAATATTGTAAGTTAATTCTTCATATTGTTGGTGCATGATATCATGAAACGACGGAAAACAATACAATTTATCCAAACATTGTATACATAAAAACGATATAGTACGATACAATATAATATACGATACATTATAAAACAATACATTATTGGAATATACTATTAAGCATGTGGTTTAGATATAATATTGTATTTTATTCTTTATGGAACAATTATTTATTTAATTTATTCAATTCAATAAAGTATTATTTTAAAGATCATTTGTTATATGTGTGTCATTTAGTTATGTAGTAGATAATTTAGTATATGGAGTCTTAGCACATGCACAGAAGATTAAATTGTCGGTTCTCATAATTAGTAAACTATGTTCACAATCGAAGATGTTGTTGGGCAAAATATCTACATGATTATAGCACAAGATTAAAGTATAATTTATCTTGATTATAGGAGTGATTTTGCTCCAACTTCTTGTGCTAGTGTACTTAGTGTATATTGAACGGATCAAGTAGAGAAAATATGTTTTATACTGAATATATACTATAAATTATTTTCTCTAATTCATTAAATAAGATTATACTCCTAATTTTGATATAGTTATTATGATCAATGTGATTAGCTTATTGTTTGATGTATCAAAAGGTACAACTTTATTTGGAGTTAGTGTATGCCTAATAAATTGGACAATAACGAATAACATTTGTGAAATAATAATTAGTTGATGGAATTTGTGACTCGGTTTTGAGTTTGATGATGCCCTTTTATGCAAGCTTATAAGTTTTCATGTGAAAACCCGACCGATGAATTTTGTATCCGTCATATAAAATAGTATATGCCGAATTATAAATGATTTATTTAGTTGATTAAATTAAATTGTCGGTGATTTAGTTTAATTAACTGGTATTTGTAATCTTAACATGAAAGTTAAAATAAGTGTTAATAAATTTCGAAATTCATATTGAGAAGTTCAATTGCAACTTTTAGTGGAATAAACTGCAATTAATTATTGTAGGATTTAATTCATCCGAATTTTCAAATTAATACCATAACTGGTAGCCTATTATTATTTTTGTGGTCCCTACTATATCAAGTAAAAATCTGGACAGACTTGGAAAAAAGAGACTTGGGAGAAAAGTTACCATTTTGAGTTAGAGTAGGATTCTACTTGCACTAGCAGAATCATACACGTTTTTGAGCCCTTATTGTGGCTTAATTTCGGGTCTATTAAAGGAAGACTAGTTTTACCTAATAACTTACTCTTTAGAGTTATATTATTTGCCCACACAAATAATTTTGATCAAGGTCTTACAAAGAGTATAGCAGAAGACTGCAACCCTGAATTCTTGCTCTGTGGAGTAGCTCTGCAATGTTTTCAAGAGGTTAGTGTTTTTTATCTATGTATTGAATCATTCTCTAATTTACATGTTTGTGATACCTGATTTGTATGTTTGCTTCCGCTGCGCATGTTCTATCATAAATCATACTCCCATTGTTCCAGTTTATGTGAACTTATTTCCTTTTTGGTCCGTTCCAAAAAAGAATGACCTCTTTCTAAATTTGGTAACAATTTAGTTTAAACTTACAATTTTACCTTAATAAGAAGCTTTTATAATCACACAAATACTCTGGGCCTCTTTTTGACTTGTTTAGGGCCACAAATTCCAAAAGTCTTCATTTTTACTTAAATTCCGTGCCCAGTCAAACAGGTTCACGAAAATTGGAACGGAGGGAGTACGTAACAACAAATCCAAACAAGCCGTAAGACTTAAGAGTGTGAACAGAACGAGTACTTTTGCTTCTTTTTCCATTTGCACAAGCTTCGAATAAGCATCTACACGAGCAATAGCTATAGTTGCCAACTATTAAAATTCAACTTTATAAAGCTTGAACATGTTCTTTGACCAAAATGTTAAATGGCCATTTAAAAAAGGTAACGTCGGCAGATGACTTATGCAATAAACTTGATTTTACCTTACCACTATTAATAAGTGAGAATAGAGGAGCTTCTAGTCAACGCGAATTGACAAAAAACCATGATATTTCAGCTTATTTATCGGAATCCTCATAGTATTTTGGTAATATAACCAAGTTGGGGGCTTTTAAACGGAAGAATTTTAAAAATAGCTAGATTTACCACTGGTCGTTGAAAAATAGCCAAGTTTCAAAAGTCATTGAAATTTAGCCACTTTAAATCTGAGCGAAAATACTATTCAAAATCCGAAAAAATACGTTCGCAAATTTTACGGGAGTTCCAGGATAACTATGCTGGAACTCCCGCAAATTTTACGGGAGTTCAAGCATAATTATGTTGGAACTCCCGCAAATTTTACGGGAGTTCCAGCAAGTATAATTGTCCAGTATAATATACTGGANTGGGAAGAAATTCAAAAATAGCCAGATTTACCACTGGTCGTTGAAAAATAGCCAAGTTTCAAAAGTCATTGAAATTTAGCCACTTTAAATCTGAGCGAAAATACTATTCAAAATCCGAAAAAATACGTCCGCAAATTTTACGGGAGTTCCAGCATAAGTATGCTTGAACTCCCGCAAATTTTACGGGAGTTCCAGGATAACTATGCTGGAACTCCCGCAAATTTTACGGGAGTTCAAGCATAATTATGCTGGAACTCCCGCAAATTTTACGGGAGTTCCAGCAAGTATAATTGTCCAGTATAATATACTGGAGTTTGGAGCACTGGTGCTCCAGTCTCCCGCAAATTTTACAGGAGTTAGCAAAGTATACCGGTCCAGCATAATATGCTGGAGTTCGTACACAAATGCACCAGAACTCCCGTATATTATACTGGACCGGTCCCTGTTGCAACAAAATAGTGACTATTTTTTATTGACTTGATAAATATCGGCTATTTTTCGTTGACCCGTGTGAAAACTGACTATACCATGATATTTTAACCTTTTAAACACTTGAAAAAAGAAATGAAGTAAGATTATACGTGTAAGAACCCACGTCCACTACAAATTTAAAAGTACTAGTATTACTTATAGGCTGCGTATGAACTGAACATGTAGAAGCTGCGGGACCCACATTAAGCCAAATCTTTTTACCACCAATCACCCCCTCAAACCGCCTACATCTATCATTTATCCTCCTATAGTATTTCGAGTTTCGATCCAAAAAAAATTAATTCACACAGTTATCACAAGTAAAGTAAGAACAAAATTATAGTTAAAAACGTTTTAAAAATGATCCGAGAAAACATAGTTAAAGAAATGACTTTGATTCCCAAATTTATCTATACTATATTAAAAACACGAAAAAATTTAGCAAAATACCGTTCACCTTTTTATCCCTTTAAAATAAAATTTACATTGAACAAAATAGTCATTTAATTATCCTAATATTTAATAGCTAAAAATTCATTGAGATTTGATTATTAAATCTTTACTTATTTAAATTAGGTACCTAAAATGTAGGACTTCAAAATCGATTAAAATTTTACCTTAAATAAATAATTTAGAAGTCAATTATTTAGATCGTTAGTACAAAAATTGTAGTCGTTCCTTTGAAGTAATTTCTCGGTGGCAATTGGAAAATGACGGTGCTTTATCGTGGTGAACAAAATAATTTTTAACATTAATGAGTAATTTTTTGGAAGAATCTTTTTCACTCCACTTAGTATTTGCAACAAAGTATATTAATTTATAGTAATTATGTAGTAAATAATGTGAATCTAAAATTTAAAACTAATAAATATATAGGAAAATAATGTTTCATTTTATTTTCTCTTCTTCAATCAATCCATATTATTATAAAAGTACGAAACTTTAATGCAAAATTGGTCGACCTTTTTATCATATAAAATAAATTTTATATTGGAAAAAATTAATATAATTAATATATTTAATATTTAGCACGTTAAAATTAACAAAAACTTTGATTTTTATTTTTTTTTCTTATTTGAAATATATAATAAGTTAGGCTTGACTCATAGGTCATCCCAAATAGAGAAAGTTTTAAGTACTCAGGGTCAATTATCCAGGGAGATGGGGAGATCGATGGGGATGTTACGCACCGTATAGGAGTGGAGTGGATGAAATGGATGTTAGCGTCTGGAGTCCTTTGTGACAAGAATGTGCCACCGAAACTCAAAGGTAAGTTCTATAAAGCGGTGGTTAGATCGGCCATGTTATATAGAGCTGAGTATTGGCCAGTCAAGACTTCACATATCCAGAAGATGAAAGTAGCGGAAATAAGGATGTTGAGATGGATGTGTGGGCACACTAGGCTGGATAAGATTCGAAATGAAGATATTCGGGAGAGGGTAGGCGTGGCTCCCGTGGACGACAAGATGTGGAAAGCGCGACTCAGATGGTTCAGGCACGTGTGGAGGAGAAGCCCAGATGCACCGGTTAGGAGGTGTGAGTGGTTGACTTTAGCAGGTAAGAGAAGAGGCAAAGGGCGGCCTAGGAAGTATTGGGGCGAGGTGATCAGGTAGGACATGGCGCGACTTCAGATTTCCGAGGACATGACTCTTGATAGGAACATGTGGAGGTCGAGCATTAGGGTCGTAGGCTAGGGGGTAGTCGAAAGTTCTTCCCTCTTTTGTACTGGTAGTCTGTTAGAGTTTCGTTAGGTTTGTTACTGATGATAGGCTATAATTACGTATGTTAGTCAATTATTACGCTCTAATTTACCGCACTTTAGTTGAGTTTGTGCTTTAATCGCTAGTGTTTTACACTAATTGTGTGTTTTATGACTTATAGGTGTGATTCCGTGCTATATAGATTTTTATGAAATGAATTTAAGTGATTTGAAGCTTTGAAGTCTGAGTAAAAGCTCAAGGAATTAAGCTGGGATCGTGTTCGGGGGTCAATTCAAATCGAGAAGTAGTTTCAAGTTGGAGTTTTAAAATAATTTTAAAATAAAAAAAATTAATAAAATTTTAATGAATTATCAATTCAAATTGGGGAGTAGTTTTATATTGAAATTTTAAAATTATTTTAAATTAAAAAATGAAAAATCTATTTATATATACATATAAAAAATAGAAATAATTAAATCAAATAAAAAACGACAATATATATATATATATATATATATATATATATATATTGCTTTATTTGGATTAATAAATATAGATATCGTATAATTAAATATAATAAAAAATAATAAAAAATAAATATATATAAAAATAACTACCCATTTAAATTCCGTGAGAGTGATTTCAAGTTTGAGTTTTTAAATTATTTTAAAATAAAAGGCAAAAACAAATTACCTATAAAAAACAAAAAAAAAGAAGAAGAAAAACTATCCATTCAAATTGGGAAGTAGTTTCAAGTTGGAGTATTAAAATAAAA
>MU787639.1:0-12104 GCA_026770625.1 Nicotiana glauca | reverse complement strand
TTTTTTTAAAGATTGGACTTTTCCTGATGACGGATCTTCTAGACAGTTTTCTTGAGGGAAGTAAGTCTAAAGAAAATACCAAAAAGATTTTTGGTTTTGTTTTAGGTAGTGTAGTAACTCCCCCTTGGTTTTTCTTTGGACCACGGTTCTTTTTCAAGGGTTATATTTGAACCGGGTGTAGTTAGTTTTTTTTGGGAATAAGAGCCATTGTGTTGTGCTTTGAATTAACGCAATATCTCTTGACTGCTATGCCTTGAGAATAGTGAGTACTTTGGTTGTGACGCTGAGGCTCAATTTTTGACTCTTGTAGAGGTACCTTAAATTATGTATTCTTAACTTTGCTTAACTGCTTTAAATAGAGTGTCTATGAATCCAATCCTGAGTGAGTTATGTGCCATGTGTGTGTAAGGTTCTGCATTATTCAGTGCGTTGCATTTGATGCCTAGAACTTGCCCTGTGTGTTTGCAAAGCGAAATAATAGTGTTGTTCACTCTTGGAAGTGATATAGGCGTTTTCTTGTTGAGCCAGATATGTATATTTAACCCACCTAATTGTTATGCATCGTAGTTAACCTCTTTGAGCCTATAATCCTTTTTCTTTGGCAACCACATTACAAATCTTACCCATTTATTTGAATTAACCATCTATTTGAACCTTTTCACCTCTCATGAGCACTTAAATTGTTATGAACTTTATAAAAGTTAAAGTGTGGGGTGGCTGGTTTGGCTTTTGAGTGGAACTAATGTGAAGGTAGAATTTTGGTTTGACATAAGTATGGGGTTTGAATGTTAAAGTATATATATTAAAGTGCTTAGGGAGGTGTAGTCATTCTTATATCTAAATGTATTCTACCCGTCCTGTAGCCTACATTACAACCAAATAAAGTCCTAATTGATCTCGATTAGTGGAGCAGTACACTACGGGCGAGCTTATGGTGCATCTTTTGTGGCATATGAATGTTATTTCTGAGAGTGAGTGAATTCTTTCTATCTTGAGTTCCTAAGTGTTCTTAAATTTTATTGTGTGGAACTACTCTCTTGCGTTGTGAGGGCACTTGATTCATGAAGGAAAGGTAATGTCAGTGACCTCTATGTTAGAGTAAGTAGGTGAGTTGTGAATAATGCATGGTACTTGTGAGTCAAATCTTGAGGCGAAGATGTTACGCTTTTGTGCTTAGTCTATTTTACATACTCTTGGTGTGATGAGTAGGAGAATCGTTTAAAAAGGTCGTGTCAATAAAAAAAAGTGTAGTTTGATTGCTCGAGGACAAGCAATGGTTTAAGTGTGGGGTATTGATGATAGGCTATAATTACGTATTTTAGTCGATTATTACACTCTAATTTATTGCACTTTAGTTGAGTTTGTGCTTTAATCGCTAGTGTTTTGCACTAATTGTGTGTTTTATGCCTTGTAGGTATGATTATGTACTATATAGATATTATGGAACGAATTTAAGTAATTTGAAGTCTGAGTAAAAGCTCAAGGAATTAAGCTAGGATCGTGTTCGGGGGTCAAATTTGATAATTAAGTACGAACGAAGACTCGAGGAGGCATATTGCGCAGTGTCTAGTAAAATAGACATAACTTTTTGCTCATACCTCCATTTGGGCTCCATAATATATGGTTGAAAAGATAACTCAAAGGGATACAACTTTCAAATTTTACATTTTTCTAAATTCCAAATAGAACAGGGTAAAAAATGCAGTAGAAAGTGCATCGCAGTCCGCGCCGCGATTTGAGGCAGTGCCTTCCGCGGTTGTCACAACGCCACGGCCGCGGCAGTCCAGACGTGAAATATTGTCCTTTTTCGCATATGAGAAGGTATAATTATTTGAGCCTGACCCTACTTGGTATATATACATGGAAAACCGGTATTTTTGAGGAGTTGAACATATTTTTGACACATATTTGACCTAAGGAGGCCAAGACACAATAAGAGCAAGGCGGGGAATTCTTCAACAAGTTTTTCCTTCCTCTTCCTATTTTTTCACTATTGATCATGACTTTTAGTATTATAGTTTTACATACTATTATGAATAGCTATTTTGTTATCTAAGGTTTTGGTGAAACCCGTTGGGGATGATTTGGTTGTTATATTAATATAGTTTTGAATTGGTTGTTTATCTCTATTTGTTCAAGTACGTTTTGATTGTGGTTAATTAAAAGGATCCTCAATTAGCCGTTCCTATTTATTATGTATCTTCTTTAGAGAGAGTGCATATTTAGATAGTTGTTTGAACAACATCACTCCCGGAGTATTGGCGAGAGTCATAATCGAGGGTTTAGAGGTTGGATTAGAGATAACGATACCTCAGGTGCGATCTAAGTGAACTATAATGCGAATCTAGCTAGCGTAGCTTGAGAGAGTGCGTCTAGTAAATTATCATAATTGTTTGAGAGAGATTTATGATAGCTTGAGAGTTCATGATTGATAGAGGCAACTACGTCAAAGCTATAAGAAACATACAACTAAGGAAATCAACAACGGGGGAAACCATTACCTTTATTTCAATTATTTACAATTCAAGCATAGTTAGTTTTCAGCTGTTTATTTATTTTCAATCTTGTCTTCGCGGTGATATTAAACAAATACAACTAAGCCTTAGTTCTCTGTGGGATTCAACTCCGGACTTTTAGACCAGATTATATTTGCAGCGATCGCTTATCCTTTTTAGGATTAGAGTTGGGCGTGATCAGTTAGCGGTCTTTGTTGTATTCACATTGGTGTTTTGCATAGTTTTGTGTTATTGTCCTTTCACTTTGTTGTGGTTATTTTATTTCTGGTATCTTTTATTGTTACATGCCTTTTCTCTTATTTATTTTCTGATATTATTGCTTTTTTTGTTGAGCCGAGAGTCTCCTGTAAATAGCCTATCTATCCTTTTCAGGGTAAGGATAAGGTCTGCGTATACTCTACGCTCCCCAGACCCCACTAGCGAGATTTTACTGGGGTTGCTGTTGTTATTGTATTTGAAATATATAATAACTCTTAATATTTAGGAATATAATCTCAATAAGATTACTTTTATAAGTTGATTAAGTTAATTTTTATAAGAATACATAAAGAATTGTTATTTCACCTGGAATAACTATAATTAAAGTAATATTAGAAGTCTTCCACTTCAAGATACCAAGAGATGGAAACTTAAAAGCAAAACTTAGGAGCTCACAAATTATTCTTTTTTAAAAAAAATGTTAATAAAACACTTCCCAAAATGTTTTCATAGAGTTTCGTAATTTATCATAATGTCAATAAATCTATCCCTAACGAAAGTCCAAATAATAAGGTATTTTGTAGAGCATAGATGTTCTTTTATTGAGTTAGATAAATATGATTAATGTTCATTATTTTTTCAGCAATTTGAATTTTTTTCAATTTTCATTTAATAATTCAGAGACTTTTATAAATAATATCTATGTAATTTTTATAAAAAAATTTATATTTATTGATATGAAATACACGCGCAACACGCATACTCTTAGACTAGTACTCTATTAAAAGCACAAAAAACCTAAGCAAAATATCATTCGTCTTTTTTACCCTTTAAAAAATAGAGTTTACACAATACAAAATAGTCATTTCATTATTTTGCTAATATTTTAGGATCTTTGTTGGCATCAGGAATACTAAGAATTAAACAAATGATGGTGTGTTGCAGAAAACTCGAAGCTCAAATGAAGAAGACGACAAGAAGTCAAAGAGCGCATTTGAAACAACGTAAGCATGAATGAAAGAAGGGTTTCGGACTTTACAATGTCGGAAAGGATAATTATATATCCTTTTGATCTCTATTGTTGATTTCATGTTTTAATTGATTAAATCCTGATCGTCAGATTGAGCAAAATATCTTCACAGGTGTAAAACAAAACCTCTATTATTTCTAGAAGGTTCTTGTACTATTGTGAATATTTAGGATGAGTGTAAATAATATTCCTTTACTAGTTAGTTAGGCAGTTATTCATTAGCTAATAAATGTAGGACAAGTATACAAATAGGAATGGGTCTGCTATTTCAATTGCTGTATTTATACTTGTACAAAGTTCAATATAGAATATACAAGAAAGATTTTTCAGCAACGTTTCTTTCCTTATTCTCTCAATTCAAATATTGTATCAGAGCTTAAGGATTGAATTCCTGACTTCTTCACCTTTCTCTATTCTTTTCTCTTCGGTTCATAATTCTTCATAGCTTCCTTGGCAGACTCTTTTCTGACCAAGTCTTCAACTTCATAGGACACAGCTGATACTTAACCCGGTGCTGTGATGTCCATCACAGATCCTACTCACCCTCTTTACCTCCATCCGTATGATTCACCAGGCATGCTTTTGGTGAACTCAACCTTCGATGGAAAAGGCTATAGAGGATGGAGAAGATGATTCCTTATTTCCTTGTCTGCTAAGAACAAGGTTGGTTTCATATATGGAACCATCCTTCAACCTAAGATCTCATCTGATTCATTCAAGCCATGGTGTTGTTGCAATGATATGGTCATATCTTGGATCCTCAACACTCTCTCTAAGGAAATAGTGGAGAGTATACTCTACTCCAAAACTTCCAGAGAGATCTGGGAAGAACTTGAGGAAAGGTATGGTCAAAGCAATGGGCCTTAATTATATCATCTACAAAAGGAGATAAGTCAGACAGTGCAAGGAAATATGGACATCCCTACTTACTATACTAAGCTAAAAAGGCTCTGGAATGAGCTGGACAGCTTAGATAATTGCCAATATTGTTCATGTAAATGCACTTGTGGAGGAAAGACCAAGACATTCAAATCACTCTATAATGGGAGGCTCATTCAATTCCTGATGAGGTTGAATGATGCATATTCAGGACCTAGGAGCAACCTTCTCATGCTCTCTCCTTTACCATCAATCAGTCATGCTTATTCTTTGCTAATTAGGGATGAAAAGCAAAGAGAATTCCAAATATCATCTAATCATCTAGGAGAAGGTGCTTTTCTAGCTGCAAAGCAACACTATGGAGGATACAGATTTAATGGTGATAAGAAACCTTATTCTGATGGAAAAAAGATTGCCTAGTACTGCTCCTACTGCAAGAAACATAGTCACACAGTCGACAATTGCTACAGGCTTATTGGGTTCCCCAATGATTTCAAATTTACCAAATCTAAGAGGTTTGTCCCAAATGCAAAGAGTAATGTTGTTCAAACTACTGAAGGTAACATCAGCCAGCCAACCAACATTGGAGAAACACCAATGACTCAAGACCAATAGCACAACCTCTATCAGTTGCTACATAATGTCTAGGTTGGGAATCAGGGAGAACAAACCGGTGAAGACATAGTCTCTGCCAACTGTGCTAGTATAACATCTTCCAAATCTTATATTAGTGTTTCCATAAATTCTGTTGCTTGGATTTTGGACTCTGGTGCCATAGAACATATGACCTCAGATTTAAAACTCATGTTTGAAATTCGATCACTTGACAAATCTGTATATGCCAACCTGCTTAACTCTCTTAGGGGTAGTTTGGTAGGGTGCATAAAAATAATGGTGAATAGGATGTATTAGTAATGCTCGTATTAGTTATGCTTGTATTAGTTATGTTGGTATTAGTTATGCTTTCATTAGTTATACTGGTATTAGTTATGCTAACATATTTCTTATCCATTGTTTGGTTTGATGTATTAAAATATTGCAAAATTTCTAAAAGAATTGTTTGTTTACAAAAATACCCTCAAAACTAGTTGACACTCTAGCTTTTTAAAAGAAACATATGTTGAGAAATATTTTTATATGAAAAGATTTAAAAAAATATTTTATTTGTCTACCTATATTGTAAAATTAAATTAAGTATTTATTTGTAAAAAAAAAATATGCTAAGAATTTATTTATTTACTAGGGATATAATTTTATTTCTCATTATTTGGATTATTTTGAACTTGTATTAATATACTAACTAGCATATTTTAATCAAGCATAAATTTTGAAGGACAATTTTATCTTTAACTAAGCTAATGCATGCATTAAAACTCATTGCATTGCTAATACCATTGTTTTCTATGCATTAGTTATGCATAGAATAATACCAAATAGGATGTATAACTAATGCTTGCATAAGTAATGCATGGGTTTAAAATGTCTACTAAACAATGTATTATTAATACACAAAGCTAATGCGCTCTACCAAACAATGTATTATTAATACACAAAGTTAATGCATGCATTATCTTATCTAATGCACCCTACCAAACGACCCCTTAGAGTATTAGTTTTTCAGTCAGTTTCTGTCACTATTATGCCAAACTTCACTCTGCATAATGTATTGTTTGTCCAGCTTTTCATTACAACTTAATATCAGTTCATAAGTTATGTAGTCAATTTAATTCTCTCCTAATTTTTTCCTCTCTTTTAGCAATATTGCAGGGGCCTTCTCTGAAGAGTCCAGTAGTACTTGGTAGAGTGAAGAAAGGTCTCTATCTTATGCACCCAGATCATTTCAGTCATGTCAAATATAGAGCTGGAGTTATTAGTATAATTAAGGTTTTTTTCCATTTCTTATGTGCTAAGTTTAGTAGTAATCAAGTTTAAGCTTCTACTTCATGTTTAATTTCATTTACCAGTGATGTAAGCTTTTGGCATAATAGATTGAGACACTTACCATTTTCTAATATGAAGAATATCATTTCTATTTCCTATCCTGTTGCTTCCTCTAATTGTCATCCTTGTGATATTTGTGCTAAAGCAAGACAACCTAGGCTATCATTTCCTCCTAGTTCTATCTCCACTAAGCATGTTTTTTATCTAACACATGTAGATACTTGAGGACCTTACAAACCCCCCACTCATGATGGTATTTCTCACAATTGTGGATGATTACAGTCGGGGTACTTGGACTTTTCTGCTTGCTACTAAATCCAATACTTTCCCAGTATTAAAACAGTTTCTAGCAACGATAAAGACAATTTCAGATAAAAGTCAAGATAATTAGATCTGATAATGCACTAGAAATGGGAAGTTCATTATCAAATTCTCAATTCTTTGCCTCACAAGAAATTATCCATCAAACTAGTTGTGTTTCCTCTCCCCAACAGAATGGTATTGTTGAGAGAAAATATAGGCACCTTCTTGAGACTTGTAGAGATTTATTATATCAATCTAATTTTCCTATTCAGTTTTGGGAAGAATGCTTGTTAATATCCACTCATTTGATAAACAGATTCCCCTCTAAAATCCTCAAACAGAAAACCCCTTATGAGATTCTATTTGGTAAAGTCCCTCGTTATGATTCTCTCAAAATCTTGGATGTCTATGCTATGCAACTACCTTACCTCTTCATAGATCTAAAATGTACCCTAGGTCTATCAAATGTGTATTTTTGGGATATCCCTTTGGAAAGAAGGGATATAAGTTGCTAAATCTACAGAACAATAAGGTCTTTGTGTCAAGAGATGTGGTGTTCCATGAGTCTATTTTTCCTTTATCCTCCACTACTCATTCCCTAGTTTTTCCTACTAACAATTCACTTTCAGTTACTGAAGTTTCCTCTGTTGACACCACACAGCCTAACCTTTGTTCATCACAATGCCCTGTTACTCCCAGTTCACCAAATTCCCTCATTCCTCTCCTACACAAAATTCAGGTGCTTCTTCCCACTCCCCTATCAATCCACCACATCTGCTTCTTGTCTACCCATTTTTTTTTCTAGTCCTCACTCCCTTCTTATGAGGGAACGACCTATATCAGAAGATCCCTAAGAGAGCATCATACACCTAGTTATTTGAAAGATTATGTTTGTAATTCTATCATTGACTGATGTATCCTTTTCATGTATTTCCTCCTCTGTTTCTCCTCATGTTTTATCTTTTTTAGCCTTGTCACAGTCTAACCAATCCCTACTTAACTCTATTTCTTATGTGTTTGAGCCTACCTCCTATTCCCAAGCCTCTCTTCACCCATGTTGACAACATGCCATGTCAAAAGAATTTAACGCTCTAGAAGCTAATAACACTTCAGATGTAGATAAATTACCAAAAGGCAAAAGGGCATTGCCTTGCAAATGAATTTGTAAAGTGAAATATAAGCAAGATGAGACAGTGGAAAGGTTTAAAGCACGGTTGGTTATAATAGGGGATATTCAAAGGGAATGAATTGATTTTAATGGAACTTACTCTCCAGTTGTAAAGATGACTACCATTCGTTGCCTATTAGCAGTTGCAGTTAAGAAAAATTGGGAAGTTTCCAGTTAGATGTCAATAACGCTTTCCTATATGGTGATCTACAAGAGGAGGTTTATATGAAGTTCCCCGCTGGGATGATTCCTCCTTCACCTAGTCATGTTTGCAGACTTAAAAAATCTTTATATGGGTTGCGACAAGCCTCTCAACAATAGTATGCACGACTCACAGCAACCCTAAACTTCAAGAGTTACTCACACTCTCTTAACGACTACTCACTGTTCTTCAAGCTTTCAAATGAAAGAACTTCTATTGTTGTAGTTTACGTAGATGACATACTACTCACTGGTGATGATCCTATAGAAATTGCCTTACTCAAATTTTTTCTCCATTCGGAGTTTTAAATAATATACTTAGGGAAAACACACTATTTTCTGGGATTAAAAATTATACGAGAGCCACAAGGTATGGTTCTAAGTCAAAGAAAGTTCACCTTAGAATTACTGTCTAAATATGACTGCATTGACTCCAAAACAATCTCCTCACCTCTTGATCCCTGCTATAAGCTCTGAGCAGACGAAGGTCCTTTGTCGACAAACCCAACCTTCTATCGCAAACTATTGGGAAAACTAAATTTCCTCACCCATATACGACCAGATCTCTTCTTTGCTGTCCAACATCTAAGCCAATACATACAGACTCCACAAACTCCTCATTTTGAAGTTGCCTTACATTGCTTGCGATGTTTCCTTAAGGACCCAGGAATGAGCATATTTCTTTCCTCCAGTTCTTCATTCAAATTGGTTGCCTTCTGTGACTCTGATTGGGGGCGATGTCCTGATTCTCGAAGATCTATTAGCGGCTTCTTCATCACTTTG
Source organism: Nicotiana glauca (assembly GCA_026770625.1). Taxonomy (NCBI): domain Eukaryota; kingdom Viridiplantae; phylum Streptophyta; class Magnoliopsida; order Solanales; family Solanaceae; genus Nicotiana; species Nicotiana glauca. Next base: position 3,085 of record MU787639.1, on the reverse strand, counting down.
GGAGGATCTCCCGTCTCTTGAAAATCTAAGAAACAATCTTTGGTATCTCTTTCATCGGCTGAAGCCGAGTACCGTTCGATGGGCCGTGTGGTGGCTGAAATTACTTGGCTTGTCCGTCTCCTTCAAGATCTATCAATATCTCCATCGCTTCCAGTACCTTTACACTCCGACATCCAGGCACCCATTCACATCGCAAAAAATCCCATCTTTCACGGGCGTACCAAACATGTGGACCTCGATTGTCATTTCGTTCGCCAGCAGTACCTTGCCGGCCTCATTTTCTTGTCTTTTGCCCCTTTCTGGGCCAAACCATTCTGCAATTCTAGGCGAGTTGGAGGTTGTTTCACCGCCCTCCAACTTGAGGGGGAATGTTGGCATCAGGATTACAAAGAATTAAACAAATGATGGTGTGTTGTAGAAAACTCGAAACTCAAATGAAGAAGATGACATGAAGTCAAAGAGAGCATTTGAAACAAAGTTAGAATTAATGAAAGAAGGGTTTTGGACTTTACAATGTCGAAAAGGATAATCATATATCCTTTTGATCTCCACCGTTGATTTTGTGTTTTGATTGATTAAATCCTGATCGTCAGATTTAGCAAAAGATCTTTACAGATGTAAAATAAATCCTCTGCTGTTTCTAGAAGGTTCTTGTACTATTGTGAATATTTAGGATAAGTGTAGGTAATAGTCCTTTCCTAGTTGGTTAGGAAGTTATTCATTAGCTAATAAGTGTAGGACAAGTGTACAAATAGGAATGAGTCTACTATTCCAATTGCTGTATTTATACTTGTACAAAGTTCAATACAGAATATACAAGAAAGGTTTTTCAGCAACGTTTCTTTCCTTCTTCTCTCAATTCTAACAGATTTGAAATCAACTAGAAATTTGATTATTAAATTTTTTCTTATTTTAAATATGTAAAAAATCCGAATATTTAGGACAAATCCTTTCGTTATTTAAAATATGTCAAGAAAATGTTTATATTCGTGCACAGAAGCACTAAATTAAATTCAATGCTGATTCAATGCAATATTTTTTTATTCCGGAGAAAAACACGAAATTATTGAGATTATTTTTCAAAAACTCTTCAACTAACATAAGAACATTATTTATAAGGAGTCACAAGGGAACTGCCGTAAATTTGTTATTTATTCAACTTTCTATCTTCGTTCTTTCACATTTATAAATAGCTTAAATAAGCAAAAACATGAAGTTTCGTGAAGGACCCATAAAAGCCAATTGAAATTCTTCGTTATTTTTTCATGATAATTGCATTTTATTTTTATGAGACTTTTTTAGTCTGTTGCAAAATAGATTGATACCTTCATATTTAAAAACTAATGTAACCTTAAATTTTTCATGTTACTCTTCAAAAAAAAAATTAATTTATGTTATCGCCTCAAAAATATTATGGAATATTTAACGCTACAAATTATGCAAAAAATAAAGTTTAAAATTTTGAGATGTGAACCCTTGAGATACTTCTATTGTCTAATAGTTAGATTACCAATTTTTACAATATACAAATATAATTACTTATATTTTAATGGTCGGATTGTTAAATCAATTTCTACTACAGATAAAATAGCAAATATTTTGAAGTATTTTAATTTAAATCTTGTACTGATTTATAACTACATAATCAGATACTTCTCAAATATTTTAATTTTTGAATCTTGTACTAATTTTTAATTACTGAAAATATAGAAAAATCTTACTATAATATAGTATTAATTAAATTTAAATTGGTGATTAAAATACAACTTGCAGCAATAAGAATGAAATAGTAGAAAATAAATATATTTGTGAGTTGACATTAATTATTTTCTTTTTTTTTTCGTTTATTTTAATAAATAACAACTCCCTATATTTCTTGTTTTTTAATTTATTAGTTGTAAAATATTAACACAACATTTGTCGTTTTTAGACTTATTGACATTTTTTTTCTTGGAGCTATATTGTGAGCCTTTCATTTTCAAGTTTCTCAACGACCAAAAGACTCAATATTAATATGTGGAGTGTCACGACCCAAAATTCTTTAAAGGTCGTGATGGCGTCGGATATCACTGTCAGGCAAGCCAACACTAAATAGTAAATTTAATTCTCATTTTTAATATTTTTTATAAATCAAAATTTTCTTCCATTAACTAGTGAAATATGAACTTTATAGAATAAATAATACTCCATCTGTTCCAGTTTACGTGAACCTAGTTCATTTTTGATCTGTTCCAGAAAGAATGACCCCTTTCTAAATTTAGTAACTATTTAGCTTAAACTTACAATTTTACTCTTAATGAGAAACTTCAATAACCACACAAATACTCTAGGCTCCTTTTTGACTTGTTTAGGACCACAAATTTCAAAAGTCTTCATTTTTTCTTAAACTCCGTGCCCTTTTAAATAGGTCACATAAATTGGAACGAAGGGAGTAATGTTTTTACAATTCCAATACAGAATAAACCATAATCATCCCAGAACCCGGAGTCACAAGTGCATGAGCATTTACTAGGAAATAAAATAAAATACAGTAACAGTTCAAAATACAAATTTGGACATGAAAGAAAAAGTAAATACTCTGAAGGAGACTGCTGGCTGCGGGTCGTAATATGGAATTCAGCCTGTGACGACCCAAAGGGTCATCACTTGTTTTCTCAGGCATTTCGAGCTTTTGAGGCCTTGAAAACCTCATTTATAGCTGCATCGATTTGTGTGCACCGTCCGGGCGCGAAGCCAAAAAATTTTCATGTTGAAATATATGAGTTATGTGAAAAATTTGAAGAATTTTGATATTAATATTGATATAGTTGACTTTAGTCAATATTTCTGGTAAACGGACCAGGACCCGTAATTTGACGGTCTCAGAAAATCCGTAGAAAAATATGGAACTCGGGCATATGCCCGGAATCGAAATCCGAGGTCTAGAACCCTGGTAAAAGAATTTTTCCGTTAAATTGTTTTCTGAAAATGTTTAAGGAAAATGAAACTGAAATTTGATCAAAAAGTAATCGTATCGGGCTCGTATTTTGGTTCCGACGCCCGGTACAAGTCATATTTATTGGTTAAGCGCTTCCTGTAAAGTTTG
>MU787638.1:5284-16750 GCA_026770625.1 Nicotiana glauca | reverse complement strand
CCCCCCCCCCAATTCCTAAGAAGTTTAAAATGCCCGACGTTCCAAAGTATGATGGTACATCAGACCCGCGAGATCATGTTACTACATTCACAACAGGTGTCAAGGGAAACGATTTGACTAAGCAGGAGATTGAATCAGTCCAAGTAAAAAAATTTGGTGGAACACTCACTAAAAGGGCCTTAACATGGTATTCTCTTTTACCTAAAAATTTTATAAATTCATTTGTTAAGCTTGCAAATCTATTTATTAAAGCACACTCGGGAGCTCAAAAAGTTGAAAAGAGAATAGAAGACATCTTCAAAATCAAGCAAGGTGATTCAAAGTTGCTTAGAGAGTTCGTAGATAGATTTCAACGGGAAAGAATGACGCTGCCACGAGTACCTGACAATTGGGCGGCCATAGTTTTTGCCAGCAATTTGAATGAGAAGAGTTCAGAAGCCACGAGGTGACTCAAAGAAAGCCTTCATGAATTCCCAGGAACAACGTGGAATGATGTCTACAATAGATACAGTACAAAGATGAGGATTGAAGAAGATATCATTTAACGACATAAAACAGAAGAAAAAGTAAGGTCAAGACGTGTGGAAAATGAAAAAAGATCTGGTAAAAATAGGTACGAGCCTTATATGGGACCTGCGGGAAAGGACTCACGGTCAAGGCAAGATAATCAAAGGTACGATCAAAAATCTAGAAGCAGGGAATCAGCCTCCTTATCAAGGTTTGGAAATGATCGGAACTCACGTGGACCACGTGACAATGAAGGAAGTTTAAAAGCAAGGTTTGGTGGTTACAATTTTAACTTAACCACCTTTGAACTCATTGTTGTTTTAAGAAGCATGGGAGATAAGGTGCGTTAGACCAAGGAGATGAGATCGAACCCAAACAGACGAAACCCTGATCATTGGTGCGAATTTCACAACGACCACAGGCATAAAACCGCAGATTGCAGATTTTTGCAAGGTGAGGTCGATCATTTGTTAAAACAAGGGTATCTCACTGAGCTATTTAGTGAGAAAGGTAAACAAGTATATATTAAGAACAGACAGGAGCCTCCAAAACTGCCCTCGCCCAAAAGAACCGTCAATGTTATAAGTGAAGGAGAAGATATCAATGGTGTTTCATATACCATAGCTAATAAAACCTCCAAGATATCAATCACTCATGGGAAGCGGTTGCGACATTTACTAGAAGAAGAGAATATTACATTTCGATACAAATGATGAGGGTCTCTTAGCTCCACATAACGATGCACTGGTTATATCTTTACTTGTATATGATACTAACATGAAACGAGCTTTGATTGATCCAGGCAGTTCTGTGAATATATTTTGATGCGAGTATTGCGCAAGATGCAAGCTGAGGATAAATTAATCCAAAAGCGCATACTTTGTCGGGAATTGACAACTCTAGCGTCGTAACAAAAGGAGAAGCAATCCTTACTACATTCGCAGAAGGCGTTGTGAAAGATACCAAATTTCAAGTCATAGATATGGAAATGGCTTATAACATGATTTTGGGGAGGCCATGGATCCACGACATGGATGCTGTTCCATCGACATTACATCAAGTTATTAAATTTCATCACCTTGAGGGATATGTCAAATCAGAGGCGATCAACAAACTTCTAGAAGCATCAATTCCGTTGCAAATTCAACTGATAAGGTTGAAGATAAATAGCAATTACATAATTCAGGGGGGAAGATACAACATCAACCTCAACTGAACGAGAGCAAATAGATGTGGATTCAATACCTGATACCATTCAAGAGCCAGAGGAGAATGACAACATCAAAACAACTATTGAGGAATTAGAGGCTGTGGTTTTATTTATACACTGGCCTGAGAATAAAATGTATATAGGAGTCAATCTCAGCCCGGAGGTAAAGCATAAGTTAATTGAATTTTTAAAAGCTAACGCAGATTGTTTTGCTTGGACCCATTCTGATATGACAAGGATACCGCCGGAGGTCATGACTCATAAACTAAATGAAGATCCATCATACCCTCCAATCAAGCAAAAGAAAAGAAAGCAAGGAACTTTCAAGAATAAGGTGATTCAAGAAGAAGTTCAGAAATTGTTGAAAATCAGTTCAATTCGTGAGGTAAAATATCCTGGCTGGTTAGCTAACATTGTTGTGGTTCCTAAGAAGAACGGTAAGTGGCGAGTATGTGTAGACTACACAGACCTTAATAAAGCCTGTCCAAAAGATTCTTTCCCTTTACCACACATAGATCAGTTAATTGATGCTACTGCAGGGCATGAGCTATTAAGTTTTTAGATGCATATTTAGGTTATAATCAAATCAAAATGGATATAGAAGATGAGGAAAAAACTTCTTTCATAACAGACAAGGGGACTTATTGTTATAAGGTAATGTCCTTTGGTCTTAAGAATGCAAGAGCGACGTATCAGAGGTTAGTTACTCAAATATTTCAAGAACATTTAGGTAAGACCATGGAGGTATATATAGATGATATGCTAGTTAAGACTCAGCATTCAGAATATCATATATCGCATCTATCTGAAACTTTTAAAATTTTGCGAAAATACAATATGAAGTTAAATCTAGAAAAATGTGCATTTGGTGTGGCGTGTGGCATCAGGTAAGTTTTTAGGTTTTCTTGTTTCTAACTGTGGAATTGAAGTAAATCCTGCACAGATTAAGGCCATTGAAGAAATCCCTGATATACTTTCAAACAAAAAAGAAGTACAAAGACTGACGGGAAGAATAGCTGCTTTGGGAAGATTCGTTTCTAAATCATCGGAAAAATATTTTAAATTTTTCTCGGCACTTAAAAAGCAGGATCATTTTGAGTGGAATGAGGGGTGTCAACAAGCACTTAGAAATTTCAAGACTTACCTATCAAATCCGCCTTTGCTAGCAAAGCCAAAAGCCGGGGAAAGAAGTTTTCATCTACCTTGCTGTTTCAGAAGTTGCGGTAAGTACGATTTTGGTTCGTGAAGAACAGGGTAAGCAATATCCTATTTATTATGTTAGTAAATTTTTATTAGATTCAGAGACACAGTATCCACAATTGGAAAAACTAGCACTTGCTTTAATCATGGCATCTAGAAAGTTAAGACCATATTTTCAATGTCATCACATTGTTGTGGTAACTGCATACCCTGTACGTAGTATATTGCATAAGCATGAATTTTCAGGAAGGTTAGCCAAATGGGCCATAGAACTGAGTGAATATGAAATCACGTACCTATCTAGAACAGCAATAAATCCCAGATATTAACTAATTTCGTGGCTGATTTTAGCCAAGGGATGCAGTTAGAAGCTGAAAAAGAAGTTCAGTTACTTAATGGGGTTAATCCAGGAACATGGACTTTATTCACTGATGGCTCATCTAACATAAAATATGCTAGATTAGGAATCGTTTTAGTACCACCTACAAGTGAAATTATTAGGCAGGCGATTAAATGGCATTCCATAACTAATAATGAAGCGGAGTATGAAGCTGTGATTGCAGGTTTGGAATTGGCATGAGAACTTGGTATAAGTCAAGTGGTGATCAAAAGTGATTCTCAGCTGGTAGTTAATCAAATGCTGGGAACTTATATAGCCAGGGAAACAAGGATGCAACAATACTTGGAAAAGGTACGGGAACTGATAAAGCAGTTTCAAACTTGGAAGGTCATCCAAATACCAAGGGATGAAAACGTTGAAGCAGATGCCTTAGCCAATCTTACATCCGCAGAAGATGTGGCAAACGATGCAAACGCCTCAGTCATTCATTTATTTCATTCAGTTCTCGAACCTGATAAGAACGAGGTAAATTTTAATAATTTAACTTGGGATTGGAGAAACGAAATTGTTGCTTTTTTACAGTACGGTACCGTCCCTGATGACAAGAAGAAAGCATACGCACTTCGAAAAAAGGCCGCTTGTTACTGTTCAAAACAGGTCAACCTTTACCGTAAAATGTTTGGTGCCCCCTTAGCAAGATGCCTCGGACCTTCTCAGACGGAGTATGTAATGAGAGAAATATATGAGGGGCATTGCGGGAACCACGCATGAGGAAGATTACTGTAAGAACCTTGATTAGGACAGGGTACTACTGGCCCAAAATGGAAGAAGAAGCAAAAAGTTTCATGTCTAAATGTGATAAATGTCAGAGATACGGTAACAATATGCACCGACCAGCAGAATTATTACATCCGGTTACTGTGCCGTGGCCATTTATGAAATAGGGATTGGACATAGTAGGACCATTGCCTCAAGCAAAAGGACAGGTAAAGTTTCTTCTCCTACTTACTGATTATTTCACTAAATGGGTGGAGGCAGGAGCATTTAAACAGGTGCGAGAAAAGGAGGTCAAGGACTTCATTTGGCGTAACATCATCTGTCGATTTGGTGTACCAAAGGAAATCGTATGTGACAATAGTCTTCAATTTATCGGAGCTCAAGTCAAAAAGTTTCTTGAGAGTTGGCAAATAAAAAGGATTACGTCAACACCTTATCATCTAGTGGGTAATGGACAAGTAGAATCAACAAACAAAGTGATCATTAATAATTTAAAGAAGCGATTAGTGGAATCAAAGGGTAATTGGCCTGAAGTGTTATCCGGAGTTTTGTGGGCATATCATACAAAAACAAAAACGAGTACAAGTGAAACACCCTTCTCTTTGGTTTATGGAGCTGAGGCACTAATCCTAGTAGAAATAGGAGAACCAAATACAAGATTCTCGCAAGCAACACAAGAGTCTAATGACGAAGAGATGCAGGTCAATTTAGATTTATTGGAAGGTAGGAGAGAAGCTGCTTTAATAAGAATGGCCGCACAAAAACAAGTGATCGAACATTATTACAATAGGAAAGCACGTCTGAGATACTTCAAAATTGGGGACTTCGTGCTTAAAAATATTTTTCAATCTACAAAAGCAGCCAATGCAGGCAAATTAAGTCCAACCTGGGAAGGACCCCACAGACAGAGGCGAATCTAGGATTTAAAGGTGGCGGGTGCCAAAATTTCTTTTAATGTACACCTTATAATAATTACTAATATATAGTTTGTTTGGAACGTCTATCCGGTTCATTTTTTCAGTTTATTTGGGTAATTTAATAAGCACTTTATTTGCAAATATAAAAATTACATCAATTTTTCAGACCCTACTTATGAAATTTCACTGGGTATATATGTTATTATTGTCGTATGAAAATTACATCTCAAACATTAAGAAGCAAATACAATTGACATTTTAAAGAAGAAATGATACTTTTATTATTAATAATACAAGTAAAATCAATATTTTTACTAGGGAACTATATTTTTTTGTATGCTAAAAATAAATTTGCACAAGTAAAATAAAATCTTTAGTAAGAGAACTCCACCGATTAGAATAAGAAAAATAAAAATAAAAATATCTTCAACAGATAAATTATACCCCATAAGTAAATGCAGAATTAGATAAACTACAAGATCTCAAAACTTAAAATCATAAATCTAATACTTGCGAAATATTCATCATAATTGATTACTAAAAAGATTAAAATTGTATTTAACAATCATAGAATAACACAAAATTTTATGTTATAATAAAAAAAAGAAATTATAAATTAATTTTGATCTCAATCTAAATATCAAGACCTAAGTTTTTTAATTTTGAAAGAAGAAAACTAAAAGATTTGAGATTAAGAGAAATGCTTATATTATAAAAAATTTAAATTTGGAGGCTCGTTTTTTAGTGTTCTTGCTAAATAGATAAAGTAATAGAATAGAGGGAAAAAATAAAACTAATAAACGACATATAGGAAATTGGGAGGTAGCCAATAAGGAAAATGAGTGGGAGAAAAATAAAATAAAAAACATACGAAAAGGGAAAGTCAGACAAGGTTCAAGATAAATTCGAACTTAATTTTTACACACGAGAAAAGCTTCCAAAAAGGTTTACCACTCATGGCACCTTTGTCTAGTTTGCGGATGGGGGTGGCAGGATCATATATTTAACCTAGTTTAAATTTTTTTATACATAAATATGTGATAATTTTACAACCCGAGCGGGTGCCACACCACCCCCACCCATAAGGGTGGATCCGCCCCTGCCCACAAAGTTCGTGATATTGCAAGAAAAGGAGCATATGAGTTGGAAACAATGGACGGAAAAATTCTACCTTCAGACTGGAATGTTGTTCATTTGAAGAGATACTATTTCTAAGGGAATACCCACGGTAAGGTATCGCCATATTAAATTTTATTTTTGAATTTTTAAGGTTTTACTAATGATTTTAGATGCTAGGCAAAACGCTAACCCATACTAAGTGATGAGTCACGATCTATAAGGCAAAATGGAATACGCTAAAATTCCTGGCCCAGAGTTACAATTATTCTGATAGAAATACAAACGGGTTAAGCAGTCTACATCTATAATCGCGCCCCCGAATCCCGTATGTTTTTCCTTTTCAGGAAAAGGACCAGGTGAAAGAAACGAATAAGTGCTCGAGGTTTCATACTTCAACGCTCAAACACTTGGGGGACTACATAATATACACGGGCATGTGTACGAAGAAGGCAAAGAATTGTGGAAATTTAAGTCTAGAAGAAGCTAGTGTGCGAGATAAAAGCTATGAAGACATGACATTCACCATAGTGTTCTTTCCCATGAGAATAATGGATTCACTTCTCAAACCCTTCCTAATGTTTCAAAGTTAAAGGTATCCAATGTACCCTCAAAACAGTTAGGGTAAGGACTATGTATTAAAAAGGGTTATAAGGAAAAACCCTGTCTCTATTGTTCTTCTTTTGTAAAAATCTGTTACTAGAAAATCAGTTACGAGAAAGCTATAGATGTAATTCAAATAAATGTAAAGTATTATTCAAAACTTGTCAAAGTTTAGAAATAAAAACTTGTCAAAGTTATTTCAAAATAAACATGTGTGTTCCTATTTCTTTCATCGTATAATAACACCATTATGAAGTTGAGACGTCTTCTTCATTAAATGTCGAAATATAAAAGGTCCCTCTTTTATAAAATTCATGTTATTAAGTCATGAGATAAACCAAAAAAGCATTTTCAAAGGATAAAAATGCAAACTATTCTCTAAGTCCTTGAAAATAAAAGGCAAGAATAGAACAAATGAAAGTTTAATAATAGTAACAAAAACTTCTTAATATATTTAAATCTAAAGACTAAGTATAAACTTAGTCATTAAAATTATTTTATACAAAATGCCCCATAACAAGAACTGGGGACTTTTGCTTCTAAATAACCCTTAAAAGAAACTAAGGGTTTGATTACTATCTTCCAAAAAGATGAAAACAAGTTCATTACAAAAAACTGGTCACTGAGAAGCAGGAACATCAGAAGTAACTGCTTCAATTTCAACAGAAGGAGCATACACAGGCACGACTTCATCTTGGCTTGCTGCAGTAGGCTGAGGAAGAGTTATGGTACCTGCACCAGTTTCAACATTAACTGGAACCTCAACTTCGGGAGCTTGAGCCATGAGAGTTTCAGCTTCGGGAGCTTGAACCACGAGATCTTCAGCCTCGGGAGCTTCGGCCATGGGAACTTCAATTGTAGGAGAAGGGAAGTCCAGTGGTTGTTGAGCCTTTTCAATCGTCTCCGTAACCTTGGCTAATTCTGACTCTAAGTTGAAGTTCTCCTGACTAACTTCAGTTAGGGCATCACGACGAGAGTTCAGGAAAGCCCAACTTACTTCAACGGCCAGTTTATCTTCGAGAAGCTCATAGTCTCTTTCCCAAACAGCAAGTTCATTCTTAAGCTCTTCATTTTCAGCCAAAGTCGAATCGTAAGAGGATTGGAGAGAGGCATGGGAGCGTTCTAAGGCACGCACCTTGTCATAGGAGATTCTCAAATTTTCTTGTGTCTGAGTTAGATTTTGCACCAAATCTCCTGCATAAACTTTTTTTTGGTTCAGAAGTGCTCTTAGCTCTCTAATTTCTTCACTTGACCTGGACAATTGCTCCGAGAAAGAGCATTCAAGGCGTTCTTTGTCCTTCTCTGGTTGGCTTGAAGAAGCTTTGGCCACTGCCAACTCAGAAGTTAATACTCGCACCCGCTGCTCCCGGTTACTCCTATTTTCTTGCAAATCTTCTATAGCAATTTGTGCACTATCAAACTTCCCTTTCCAGCTAGCCGCTTCCAATTGAAAGTCACGAGCCACTTTCTCAGACTCAAGAATAGTCTTTTCAGAATCACGGGCCACCTTCTCTAATAGAGTAATTCTGCCCACTAACTCTGTACCAATAAGATTGGCCTGAAAATAATAAAGGAGGAAAGTAAGAATCCAAGGGAAAAAGAAATTTTTAATAAATGAGGAAAATACCTTCAAAGTGGCGTGAACTATGTCGTTCATCAGAGTCAGGCAGCTATGACTATTCATTTTCTCTTTCTCAATTTGGCCAATCAAAGGCTTAAGCCAAACATCTGCCTGACCAGATTTCCTCAAAAGACTGATGTTGGCGGGAACTTCAATAGTCACACTCCTCATGGCAGCACTTCTGCTCGTAGAACCCACTTATGTATTATAAACAATAGAAGGGGGAACTACTGAAGGAGGAGCAGTAGAAGAAGTTAAAACAACAGGAAAAGGAATAGGAGCAGATGGAGCTGGTAAGGAAGAAATTATAGACAAAGGATGAGAAGGGATTGTAAGCACTGGGGTTGAAAAAGAAGAGAGGGGAAGTTCTTCTAAAACGGGCCCTAACTCGCCACTCTCAAAACCACTAACAAAAAGTCGGTTGATGGATTCACGAGTGTCCTGGGGGGTAATATCGTCATCAGAGATGATATGGACATGCTCGGTGGGAGAGGCACGAGGAGAAACTTCAACTTCTTCATCAAATATAATACGTCTCCTAGCTCTTGGCCTCGTTACTAAAGAGCCACCTTCATCTTCATCTTTTTCCTCGGAGTCGTTTTCAATGGTTTTTCTCTTCACAAGAATATCTCGACCTTTACCTAAAGAGATTTGAGTTCCTAAAGAGGAACGAGAGGCCGCGACTGCTTCAGTAGAAATGCCACGAATTGCAAATCCTGACAACAAGAGGGATGAGAATTAAAATAATAAAAGGAAGATTTTACATACGGAAAAATAAAAAAACTCTTACCATGAGTTTTTACTTTCCAACCATACTGATTGGAAATAGATTTCCAAGACCTAGCCTCCATAGGCGCGATCTTCAACAACTTATCTGCCCAACTACGGAAATTGGAGACGGTATCCACAACTCCCATGGTTGCTATAGAAAAGAAGGAGAAAGAAAAATCAGATAAATTGTTAAATTTGAAAGAAAAAGGTACGAGAAGGGTAAAAGACTTACGTGCAAAGTTCCACTTCTCGGGGAAGGGAGTGTTTTCCTTACCACTAAACCAAGTGTGGGGGAAACAACAAATCGATCGTACCAGCCATGATCCTTATCATCTTCTGGGTTTACCAAAACCTTTTTACTCCTAGCTACTAAGGTGAAAACACCGTTGCGGAAAAGTCTAGGGGAGTAGAGGTGAATTAGGTGAGGAAAGATAAAATCAACACCTGCCTTGTTGGATAAATGCCTTAAACAAGCCACAACCCTCCAAACAAGAGGATTAATTTGTGCTAAACAGACTTTGAAGAAACGACAAAAATCGAGAATTACTAGATCAATAGTTGGTTTAAACCCTAGAATAAAAGGGTAGGTATAAACGAAAGAAAGTCCAGTTATATAGGAAGTAATTCTCTGATTCAGATTAGGGATGATGATGGGGAAATCACTACTCCAATGACAATCTTTGCGTACTATGGGAGCTAAAACCTCTATAATCAAAGTAGGGTAAACATCAGCACGATCTAAACCAATAATTTGGCTTTGAAACGATGGTCTATCATGGTGGAAAGATAAGTCGGTAGGGACTATCTCTTCTACCAAAGGTTCCTGTAAAGTTTCAGAGGTCTCTTTACCCTTAGAAGAAGACTTTTGAGTAAAAGAACCTCTAGTTTTAGAAGAAGGGCCAGAAATAGAAGAGGGTACAGAGGAACTAGAAGAACCACCCCCACGGGTAGATCCTAAATTGCGAAGCCTACCACCCCTTCTATGTCTAACAGGGGCATTGGGAAAGTTATCTAAAATAGGAGCTTTCCTAGGGTTAGAATTTGAAGAAGGCATGATGAAGAAAATCGATGTGAAGAAGAAGTGAGCAGAATTGGGAAAAATAAAGTGTTCAATAAAACTTTATGAGAAAGAAGACAAGAGGTTAATTTTATATAAGAGAACAACCGTCAAAGAGAAAAGTGTAATGATGGAAAGCCCATAATAAAGGTAACTGGCACTTCGTGAACAGTGGAGCTATAAAAAAAAGCCTTGAAAAGGGGTGCAAAACTGCAGAGCCAATAAAGGAATGACACATGCACGACGCATTAAATGGAAGAGACAATTGAAACGTCAATCTTGTCATAGTATTAATAATGATAAAAATTCCCTTTTAATGAAGAATCCACTTCCCAAATAGTCAACTGATGAATAAATGGAAAGTGGGGGGACTATCTGTATTGGGAAAAATCGAGTTTACATATTAAAGAATGACGTGTCAGGACACGTAAATCAGTCAAATAGTCAAAGAATTAAAGTTAGCCAAGAGACACGAGCAACAACGGATGCGAGCAAAGGAAGTGGAAGAGGCACAGGCAATTATTCAAGTGATATAGAGCCCGCACCTATTCAAGACATTTAAACCTCAAAGATCTAAGGAATGAATCCGATATCCTGTGAAAGACCAAGTACAATATTCAATGCGTATTAAATACTAAAAACGTTAGAGAATATTTATTTAATATAATAATTGTGTAACGTTTCATTTACTGTCATTAATAGCTCATAATAGCCTTATTATGACAAAGGTAAGGCACGTATTTCCAAAATTACTATAAAAAGGAGAATGTTGAACACTTGTAGGACACGAAATATTATTGGAATACACTCTTATTTACTTGCTTTCTAATTATATTATTCTCAAAAGCCTTTCTTTATATTCTCTTCCAATTATCAGTAACCTGTGTTCTTCTAAATTTCTAGCTTTGACTAAAAACCTAATTTTTGGTTAAACAATCCTACGCCGTGGCGACGGCCCCTTTTTCATCCCCCTAAAGGGGCAGAATCGTGTTTACGACATTACGGACAAAACAACTCTCGTTCCCTTTGGAGGAACCGGGTTATGGAATTTGAAGAGTCGACACTTAATGATTATAGTGCATTAGGGCACTTTTTAGAGAAAAGAAAGGATCCGAAGGAAAACCAGAGTTCGGGTAAGGGCTTGAGATTATCTCGAGGGGAAGGTGTTATGCACCCCTCGAGATCTACTAGTGTGATTTCCGGCCTTGCTTAGTTGTGAATTTAAGAAGAGTAAGAGTAAACAAACAAGGTTTGCACATAGGGAATACAAATAAGTTGAAAGTTTTGAAAGGAAAGAGAGAAAAGACGTAAATGCTTTTTGGAAAGAAAACGTAAAATTTCTAAAAA